>CM031238.1:590180287-590297013 GCA_018340775.1 Taxus wallichiana var. yunnanensis | reverse complement strand
ATAAGGAAATATTCATCTTCAAGGCCAAATATTTAGATCTGAAAAGCTAAACCTAGTGCGGGTTACCTTGAGCAACTTCCTAGCCAATTTTAGCTAGCAGTGCAACATTCATATCAGCAATCTGTCTGATACCAAGCCCTCTTAGATTGGTCAGATTAAAGACTTCATTCCAAGAGACTAGGTGTATCCAATTTTGGATTCCACCCCCAACTAGAGAAATTTATTTTGGATTCCTTTAATAGTAGAAATCATTGAGGAAGGCATATTTAGAAGAGACATGAAATAGATAGGTAAACTCTGAAGAGTAGCTTTGACGAATTGAAGTTTTCCAGCCTGACTAAGAATCGATCCTTTCCAAGCGGCCAATTTTTTTTGGTATCTCTCAATGATAGGATTCCACAGATGCTTGGTTTTTTTGCCTTGGAAAATGGGAATGCCAAGATAGGAGGAGTGTAAGTCCATAATTCTGCAACCAAATATGTCAGCAATCCTTCTTTGAGTTTGAGCAGTGGTGTTTAGGAAAGATATACTACTTTTGTTGAAGTTAATCAATTGCTGAGAGGCAAGTTGATAGTTTTCTAAAATTTCTTTGAGGGCACAAGCTTCAATCACTGAGGCTGCACTCAAGAGTAGAGTATCATCTGCAAATTAGCTATGAGTGGCAGTTGGGGAGCTAGAAGTGATTTTGATACTAGAGATGACCGAATGACTTTTGGTTACCTCAAGTGCTCTGTTGAGGGAGTCTGCCAGTAACAGGAAGAGGAAAGGAGACAGAGGGTCCCCCTATCAAATACCTATGCTATTTTTGAAGAATATTTTCGAGATGCCATTTATGAGGATCGAGAAGTAAGGGGTTACAAATCAAGAAAAAATCCAGTTATACCATCTATTGTCAAAACTGTAACTTTTTAGAACCCGTATCAGGAAAGTCTAGCTAACTCTGTCAAATGATTTTTACATGTCTAATTTGAGGATCATCCCCGTAGACTTTGAGTGATGGGCTAAGTGGATAGCTTCATGAACAATGATGATACCCCCTTGGATAAAACAACCACTGAGGAATCCATTCTGATTCAATGTGATGAGGTTGTTAATTAGGGGTTTAAGTCAAGTGGCTAACATTTTAGTGATGATTTTGTAGGAGATGTTGTAGAGGCTAATTATCCCTTGAAGTTGGCAAAAAACTTAGATCCAAGAGATTTAGGAGCAAGAGCTATGAAAGTGGTGTTCCACTTTTTCAGAAGGGAGTTGCTAGACTAGAATTCATTAACCACCTTGAAGAGGTCTTTCTTTATGATTTCCCTAGAAGATTTGGAAAAAGGCAGTAGGGAAGCCATCAGGGCTTGGAGATTTGTCACCTTTCATAGTGAAGACCGCTTTATGAATTTCCTCCATAGAGAAGGGTATCGTTAAATTTCCATTCATGTCATCATAGATTAATTTGGGAATGTGTTGGAGCATCTTGGCCATAGCTTGCTCATTGGGAGGGTCCTCAGCTTGAAGGATATTAGAATAGAAAGATACCAATTCATTAGAGATCTCAATGTAAGAGGTTAAAATATTACTTGCCAGAGTTAGCAGTTCTTTGATTTTGTCCCTCCTTTTGTGTTTAGAGGTTGTAATGTGGAAGAAATTGGAGTTGCGGTCTCCCTTATCCAGCCAAAGCGCCCATGATCTTTGCTTCCAATATGTCTCTTCTTCCTTTAGGTATTATGGAAGTCACTGAGAATATGTCTTTCTTGTTTATGGAGTTGTTCTGTTCTTCCTTCTACCTCCATTAGAGCTGAAATGTTAGCTATTTCCTGAGTCAGATTTTGTTTACGATTTCTGTTGTTTCCGAACACATTGCTCTTCCAAATCTTAAGCTACTTTTTGATTTCCTTAATTTTACTGGAGAACTTAAACATATCAGAGCCCTAAATTTTGATATCCCACTAGATCTTAATAAGAGGGTCTAGATGATTATTTTCCAGCCAGGCAAGCTCAAATATGAAGGGAGGATTTTTATGTTCATCTTATTGTTGGCACATAGAATTAAAAGGCTATGGTCAGACGCCGCTCGGGTTAAGGAACTGAGTAAGAAATCGGGGTAAAGATGGATCCAATCCAAGGATCCCATAGCCCTATCCAATCTGCTTTGTATGTGATTTCTACCCACTCTACGATTGGACCAAGTGAAGGAGGTACCATGTAGGTCCATATCAAAGAGAGTCTCCCCACATATGAAATCAGCCAGAGCTTCCATGCTATTGGGATTAACAAGGGCTCCACCTTTCTTTTCAGAAGGGTAGAGAGTGCAGTTGAAGTCTCCCATAATAAGCACAAGGAGATTTACACATTTTTTATCAAATTTGAGATGTCCTGTCAGAGTCTTTCACACTGAGATTCCAAGTTCGGGGCATAAACATTGATTGCAATCCAAGTAGATTCAGAATCTACCTCTTGGAAGAGAATACAAAAAAAATTGGGGTACTAAGAAGGAAATCACCTTTGAAGTATTTGGGGTCCCAAAGAGTGCATAAGCCTCTTGAATTATCTATAGCAAGTTGTGAAGCAAAAGTGGGCAGCCGACCAAATTTTCAAGAGGTTGTCATCCTTTTTGAGGTTGGGTTCCTAAAGCATGATAATGTCAGGAGAGTGGTTAAATTTCATATCCTTAAGGAACCTTTGTTTTTATAGAGAGTTAAGCTCTGTGTTCCTTGGGCCACATTTAGGGCTGATTCTTGCTGCAGTTGACATTTCCCGGGGTATGTCCATGGAATTTCTCAGTACCAATATCAGGTTTCTTGCAATTACTTAGGGTCATGGGGGGGTTCAAACTATCTTCAAAGGATTATGTGGAGGGGGAGATCAGAGAATCAGAGAGGGGGAGGAAAGGAGGACTGAGGAAAGTGGAGTTAGCAGAGGAAACTCCGATCCAAGACCAGGGAGAGGGGGAAGGGAGAGGATAAGGTTGGAGGGTGAGGAGTGAGAAGGTGGAGAGGGGGGCAGTAGTAACCACCAAAAGGGGGAAAACAAGGGAGGAGGAGGGAGGGGAGGCTAGGGAGACCTTTGCAAGAATAGAGACCAAAGTGGAAAGAGGCTGGGGATCGAGAGGGGTGACCAAGTTGGAGTCATTTGTGATCTCTCCTTCTTCCAAGAGGGAAAAGGGGTTGGAAGTGGGGATGACCAGGGTCTCTTTAGGAATGATCTTAGGGATATATTTTTCCTTGTTTTCTTGGGAGAGGTAACCTCGGTTTTGGGTTTAGGCTGAGGCCTAGTGGGGAAGCCAGTAGCTCTATGGCCGATGCTTTTATAGATTGAACATGCTTATGGAATATATTCGTATTCAATGGATTGAAACTAAGTTCCAAAGTCCGATAAGAGACCAATCGATTTTGGGAGTGGGCAACGTACATCATTGTTGACACAGAAACGAGCATGAATGAATCTAGTCTTGGCCTTTGTGTCCTGGTCTATTACAATTAAAAAACCCATAGATAGAGAAATACCTTCTATAATGGCAAGGCGTCAAAGCTCCAGAGGAAGGCCCAAAGATGAACCCAGATTGGAGCCTGTGTCATTGTTTCTATGAGTGGGTTGAAGCTAGGAGGCCATTTCCTGATGTAGAACCCTCTTCTGCCGAAGAACCATGAACCACCCAGTAGGGCTCGAGCAAAGTCTTCCTTCATGTTAAAAGAGAAGAGGAAAATCCGTAAGGCATCGCAGATATTCCTAGGGTGCCACAAGGGTTCCATTTCATGCGGGCCCACTTTTTGATGTCTTCAAGGGGGGGTCTGGGACCCATCAGCTTACCTACCGACTAGGGATATATCTCTGGAGGTAGCATCAACCTCCATGATGTGAGAAGGGATGTGAAGAGAGAGGGACCCATCAGAGAGAACCGAGTCAACTTCTCTGAGTGGGAAGTAGAAGAGGAACCCTCCACAATTTTCTTCCATGCCTCGGGGGGAGGCCAGGAGACAGGCCCCCAGACTATGCAGGGCATTACTCCCGATCTAGACTAGAAGGGTTTGAAATCAGATTTAGCACCAGAGGACTCAAAAATTCAAAAAAATAGACGGTGACAAAAATCAGTGGGGATATATTACTAAGTGTCATTATCAAAACAACACCTTCCACTATAAATCAATAAGATTATCGATGCATATATAGTTTTCCCCAAATGTTAATAATGTTCATTTCAATTTCCATCACTGATCATCAAGGTCTTTATGTGCATAGAATCCAACCAATCTTAATTAACAACATTAACATTATAAAAGGGAAAACAACAAGATAGAAAATAGAATATGCCACCAACAATCTTCCTGAGATGGAAATATACCAAAGTAATTATAGTAATAACTGGGTACTAGAATTGCACAATTGTAACATCAAAATTAGGTGATCTGAAACTAGTTATGGTTCAAGCTTGATGAGGACAGTAAAGGCACCTCATAAGGAAGGCTTTAAAATTCTAGGGATAAGACTGATGATCGACAGGAATTTTAAACAGGTAAGGTCCGAATACGTTGCACACAAACTTCTACATTCTAAAATTTTTTATACCAAAACTCCAACCGGCTAGCCCAAGCATTGATCACTCCAATCCTACACCTTTCTTTCCCAAGATCAAAAGGTTATCAAACGGGCTTGAGAGTGAGCTAACAAAGTGCAACAAAAAGGACGATAAGCTCATGTGAAAAGCAAGATGTTCATAGTTACCGCAGGTTGGTTTGCCCAACATAAATTACTAGCTATAAACAACATGATAAACTTGATACTTAAATGAAGGAATGTAGATAAAAAGGTCGAGGGTTGATCACTAGAGAAAATGTAATACCCAGAGGAGAGGAAATGCATCTATGCTATCCACTAACACACTGATAATGATAATAGCTAAAACAAGAAGATATCAAGAGGAAAGGAGAGATTTCTAGCAAGGCATCCAAACCCACAACAAAAGTAGAAACAAAAAACCAATTTCAGGGAAAGAGTAGTTCAATTCATGATATTTTTAAATCTAGAAAATGTAGCAATGAGTATAATTATCTTACCTATTTCTCCAGCTTCAACAAGTTGCATGGACACTACACAGACAGCAACAATTTTCAAGTTGAATCTCCCCTATTCTATTGGCTGGGACTTCAAACTCCATTCCCATCCATGCTTAGTATTATCACCAGATCACTGCAACCCCTGAATGGTCAGGATATAAGCAGATCATTCAGTGTGATTAGGAAACATAGGATCACCTCTCAAGCTGTGGGACTTGGGCTCGAGATGAACCTCCAGAGAAGACCAACTTCCTTTTCCTAAACTAAGTGTTGTGTTATGCCTAGTGCAATAGAATGGCTATCTAATCCTAGGCTAACATTTTTTTGGGTTTTAGGAAGATATTTGCAAAAGGAAATTATACTAGGGATGGTGATGCACCAAATAAAAGGATATGTTGAATCTTAGGAAGGGTTAATGTGAGTAGGATGCGAACACCGTCAGTCACCTTCACCTATTGCAACCTAGAAAGGGGACAAAGTACCACAAACCAGAAGCATACGTTCCTTTGTTAAAACTTGAATCATACGAAATAGAGAGATCAAATTTGATTGGACACACAATTAACTAACTGCGAGGATAATCACATGCACATGTCAAACATTCATTTCACTGATCATGGTTAACGATAACATAACTTTTAATAACAGAAGGAAAACACTTTCTTCACAAATGACATAAAATATGGTTATATCACTTTTCCATAATATGAAATGAGACAATCTAATATAAAGGTAAGATAATTATTTATACTAAGGAATCAATCATTCACAAAGCATATACCAATCAACCATTTAGCACAATAAACTAGGTTCTTCGAGGCAAGATATCTCTCTGAATAAAAATAAAAAGGTTTTTAAATCTCTGAAGCACTCTTCCAAGCTTGAAGAAAAACTTCACCAAAATATGATCTATCTATCCCAAATGACTCTATAAACCTAACTATTTATAAGTTCTTTAGGCTGAGCCATCACTGCTAGGCCTTCAACTAACATTTTACTAAAAATAGAAATGTCATTAATTAATTCAAGGGAACAAGCTCCCATGAAAATAGAAAATTTGTTGCAAGGGTTTGAATCAGTGAACCCTACAACTCTGACCAATCCAAAGCTTAGATCTTTCCTTTCATGGCCACTCATCTTTGTCCAGGTTCTGCAATGCCTTCTTCTTCTGCAGGTTTTTGTTGTGTTTCCTCCCACGCATCCATTCAATATTTATATTCAATGAAGCGTTTAATGACTCCTTGAATTTCCTCATCCCCTAGCCCACATGCATAGTGATTCACCACATATTCTATCTCAATTTCCCTCGTGATTTTAGCTAGAACTCTTATAAGTTTACTCAAAACTTTCTTCAATCTTCCTGTGAAATTTTGGCATAAAACTAACTGTCAATAGATTCTCTACAAAATTTTTGGTAACCTCATCATCACGCTTCACCAAATCTCTGAAATTATTCTTGATCTGCTCCTATGGAAGGGCATCGATGTTTTTTTGAAGAATTTGTAGTTAACAATATCAAATTCCACTGATATGTCATTCAAAGCATCTATAATTTCCACTCATTTATCATCCAACTTCTTAATTAAATCTTGTAGGACCTGACACTGAGAATTCCATGGCCTTTTGATATTCAAAAACTTTGCAATATTGTCTATAACATCCTCCAGAGGAGTAGATCTAGATATTCCTCTCTAATCTCACTCCATGTTGCCAAATTCAAATTCAAGTTGTTATTGTCTTCTGAAAAAGTTTCATCCATTTTACAAATATTAGTTTTTCCAACCTACAAATCATTGTATATCTCAACAACTTCTTTAATTAAAGGATTAGCTTCCTACAATATATGTTCCATCCATCCATCTACTAATCTCCCTTTCTAGCCTATCTTTTCGATCTCATGATAAGAAATATCATCAATGGTAGATGAAATTGTCATAGCCGTAGTAGTTGAGACTTTAGTAGATGGAGTTGGCTTTGTTACTTTTTGTAGTAATGTAGTGAGCTGCTCAACCTTGGCCTTAAGCTCATCCTTAGAAGCTTTATCCTTATCATATTTTTCCAGTAGATTTCCAAGAGCAGTGTGTACATCTTGTTTTGCTCCTTCATGAGTGGATTTTCCCAATGAGAATCTAGAAATCTGATAATCTACAGTTGTAATTATTTCCTTAGTTTTTCCCTCAACGGGAGTGGCAACCTCTACAACTCATTCCCCAAATGCATTCACTATCAGGCTTGAAACAATATTTGGTCTATTGGCTTGTCTCTTTGGGGTATGTTCCAATATGCTCAAATCTATTACATCCCCCAGAGGCACTTTCTTCTTTTTCTTTTAAATCTACCGAAACAACCATTCTAGAATGGTTGATGCTGATGAAGATATAATAGTTGATTCGGTACATGAAACATTAGCCAAAACAAGGGTACCAACAAAATTAGTTGGCATTTGAATGGTAGTGGTAGTAATGGATGGGGTGGATGTGAGGACAGCCATAGGAGTTGATACAATGATGTTAGGAGATGAGACAAAAGGAAATAGAAGTGTCAAGGGAAGTGAAGAAGAAAGGGGTGACCCAATAGTTTCTCTCGTCTGAGAGAACTAGAAGGGATGAGAATAATTGGGCCATGGAAGGAGATGGGAAAGAAGAAATGATCGAAGAAGTTGAAGGAACTGATGTAGGAAGTGACAATGGAAGAGAAAAGGGAAATGATGGGTCTTGTGGGACACTAGGAGAATCAATGACTTCAACTATTTCTATCACAGGTGCTATAGGAGGCATGAATTTGGGAACAAGAGCCTTAGAAAGAGATGAGCTCCCAAAAACAAATGAAATATTTTTGGAACTATATGGGTCTTTTGGGTCGACCTTTTCCCTTTGTGGGTGTTGATTGGCTCATGGTTGATGGGGCTCCTATATTTGTAGGTTTCTCTAACCCCTTGGGTGAGATTCCCAAGGTAACCAACCAACTATGAGTTCTTTACAGAATAGGTCCCACCCTTTCCTTTGTGTTGCAACATTCTTCCACATACTAATCAATCCATGGTAATGGCTGATTGGAAATATTATTATTTTTATACACTTCATCCAAAACCTCATGATCGCCATGCATGTCTTTTGGGACGTCAGCTATTCCAAATTACCGAACCTCATCCAAATTTAACCTTTCATAGTCTCTCTATCAGATGATGAATTCATCCCGACAATGAATCTAGATATATTTCAATTGGGGCACATGGGAACTGGACCAACTGTTTCGTTGAATTTACCCCAATAGTCAAAATTAGTTCGTGGATGGAAAGTCTACAAAGTTACCTCTACCATTTCTGCATCCACATTCTTAGCCTTGTAAATATTTGGGCAAGTGTATCTACCAATTGAAATAGGGAATTGAACTCCCACTTTGTGGCATTTGTTATGAATCTTATTCTAGTCCAGCAGTTGTCGAACCAATTCTAGTAGAACCCATTTATCGGTGGGACATCTTGGCAGCTTGTGAGGCACACCTACGAAGCTAGGAATCTAAATGCAAGTAAATGTGGGGAACTGTAGGTATATAGATCCCCACTCACACACTTATTTTTTATGGTAGTGATATATAAGAACATCCACTCCTAGAATTCCTTCATAGAGGGAAGACCTGAGACTCTACTCAGTAGCACAATGATGTCATTGACCTCCTGAATGAAGTCTGACCGATACACGGTCTTTGGTAATTTGGCAAAACTCTTGGCTAGATAAATTTTCAACATGACCTTTGTGCACAATTCCACTTCTTTGTCCCAATGTTCCACCGGTGACTCTGGTGAAATTGTGGCATAATCTTCAATGTCAAGGATTTTAAGCATATCTTCTAAGAAATTTGGGTCCAAGCGGATCACAACCTTGCCATTGACATCTTCAACTGTCAGAGATTCTTCATCATAGTGGGCTACTGCAGCCAAAAATAATTCAAGGTAATGCATGGATGTGGGAAAACTAGTGGTAGGAATAAGCCCACTTCATATATGGCTTGCATCCAAGGTTTCTTATTTGGGGCCTTCACCCTTGCCTGAATTTTGGAAAATCAATTTGTCCAAGGTCAGTGTCCCCTATGTTTCCCAAGTTGGAGGATAAGTAAGAGTGAGGGGCAACCCCGAGGAATGAATATTTCATCTTTTCCTTTCCCTTAGATGTGGAAGTAGACATCAAATTCTAACTTCCGAAATGCCAAAGAAGAGAATTCCAAAAACCTAAAAATATACAACCTTCGAAAACCCAAAAATTAGAAACCCGAAGTGGAAACCTCCAAAACCTGAATTGGAGAAGTCTGAAAACTGAATTGGAGAAGTTTGAAAACCTGAATTGGAGAAGTCCAAAATGACAGGTTTCAAAACCCAAGTCCAAACCTCGAAATGGAGAAGTCTAAAATCCCAAATGAAAACCTCCGAAAACCCAAATTGGAGACCTCCAAAATGAAGAAGTTTGAAATCCTGAAAAAGAGAACTCTGAAGTGACAGGTTCGAAAACCCAAATTGAAGAACTCTGAGGTCTGAATGGCACAATTCCCAAAAGAGAAAACTTCAAACAACCAAAGATCAGAATTCCAAAAAGAGAGTTCTCTGAAAATGCCAACCTCCAAACTCTGAAAAATAAGAGGTGTTGAGAGGGCGAATTGAATAATTTGAGAGGATCCATGCAAAATTTTAATGCCTATAGAAACTTAAATCATGAAAATATGGCGGGAAATGAGTTTTTCATTTTCCAAGGTATGTAGAGGAGGAACAAAAGAAATGAAAAAGGAGAAAATAAAGCAAAAGATATTAAACCAAAAAGAAAATGACCAAAATAAAAATACATTGAGAATGACGTCAAAAAGTACAAGATACAATAAAAATCAGGTCATCAAAGCAAAGTGTCAGGTGAAAATGACAAGTAAAATTATGATTTAAATAGAAAAAACCTAATATTAATGGCAAAATTTCAATCAGTACGGAAGTAGGTAAGGATTAAATGCACAGAGAGCCCCGACAATTTGAAACCGAAAGCTAAAATTCTAAAATTTTAGAATTTCAGGGTTTCGGACCTCAAAGATTAAGGGATGAAAATCATGGAATGGTTCAGAAGAGTTCCAAAACCTGAAATCCTGAAAGTCTGAAATTTCAAACTTTTGGACTTTTGGACTTCAGAAATCCAAAAGAAATGGACTCAAAAATGATGAGAGTTCTGAAACCTAAAAGCGTGAAAGTCCAAAATTTCATACTTTTGGGTTTTCAGACTTGAACTCTAAAAGGAATTTCCTAAAAATCCTGACTTAGAGTTATGAAACCCGAAATCCCGAAAGTCTGAAATTTCAGACTTTCGAGGTTTTGGACTTTAGAACTTGAAAAACACAATTTCAAAATTAAGTCATTTAAACCTCGAAAGGAAAAATCCCTAAAATCCAAAGTCCGAATCACCGAACTTTAGGATTTGGAGAATTTTCAAGATGCAGAGATCTTCTATGTGAAGTTTCTTTTGAAATTTTCGATTGATTTCAAAGTCACTTCTCAAGGTAAATAAAATCTGTAAAAATTTTGGTGACCTCTAGGGAATGATTACTGCTAAGCTTTTAGATCAATAGCCTTATACAAACCATTGGGAAAAAGGATTTTGAAAGAAAACAACATTCAGAGGACACCTAAAAATCAAAAAGAAAGAAAAAAAAAAAACAATGTGCAAAGCACTTGGAGGAAAAGAAAAATGAACACTATACAAGGGTGAGACAATCTCAAAAGAAAGCTTTGAGATGTATCCCATTCATGTGAATGGGTAGTTCTTCTCCATTGAGTTAGGATAGATGAAATGAATTTTCCTCTTTGCAACTTGAGATAATATATGGTCCACTCTAGAGAGCGTCAAACTTAGCATGTCTGCCTGGTTTGGCTCTGTCTTCATCCCACTTGAGAACCAAATCTCCTTCTTGAAAATTCCTATCAAGAGATTTCTTTTCGAAGGATTTCTTAACTTGAGCTAGATGTTGGCTTAAAGTTTTCATAGCCTTGTCTCAAACTTCTTCCAACTCCATGAGTTTAGCAAACCTCACTATTAAGGAGTCATTTTCCATAACTTCGAGCTGATGAGCCAATTCCAAAGAAGGTAAATCCAAGGAGAGTGGAAGCTTTGCTTCCCTCCCATATAATAGCATAAAAGGTGAATTTCCAACGGCCTTTTTAGGTGTGATTTTATCCACCCATAAGGTAGTCTTAATTTGTGTATGTCAGTTCCTTTTGTTAGCTTTCATCGTTCGTTTGATGATCCTTATGAGATTCTTGTTACTGGATTCAGCCAATCCATTTCCATGTGGATAGTAATTGGATGAAGTCTTGGGATAGACCCCATTCGTAACCACCCACTCACTCAACTTTAAACCAAGGAAGGCCATTGCATTATCGGAGATAATGGTAAATGGAACTCCAAACCTTATCATTATATTTTCCAGGAAATTAAGGACCTCATATTCATTACTTTCCTTTGAAGCCACCACCTCTATCCATCGAGTGAAATAATCTATGTAGTAAGAAACCATTTGTGTCTATCAATGGAAGGAGGGTTGATCATCCCAATAAAATCTAACCCCCATTGAATGAAAGGTTGATCTACCTGAATGGGGTCAGGGAAGAGTCGTCCAGTTTTTGTTTACCTACAAACAAGGCACATTCTTTACATTTCCTCACCCAGAGATGGGAATATTTGAAAAAATCAGACCAATAGTAACCTGCTTGCATAATCTTGGTAGCAGTTGTTCATACAGAGTAATGCCCTCTAGACAAACCATTGTGGAATTCTTCCAGAATTCTACTTACTTGCTCCGGTTTGATATAGCGTAGAAGAACACCATTTAAGTCTTTTCGGAAAAGAATATTATTGATCGAGACATATGGAATAGATTGAAGGAGAAAAGTATGCCTTTGGAATTTATCCATATTTGAAGGATATGCCCTTGAGAGGAGGAAATTTTACATCTTTGTTAACCAATCAACTTGACAGTCACTTTTGTCGATGTTTAGGAGCATAACATCTTCTACATCCTTGGTCTCCATGTCTACAACCAACTTCTAGCATAACCCTTTACCCCTGACAAGTTTAGTTAATTTAATGTGTACATCATACTCCATTACTTTCATGATCCACCCTGCATGCTTCTCGTTCATTTATTTGTTCAAAAAAAAATCCTTGACGCCAAGATGAGAAACCATCAAGTGAACTTTGTTGTTGGACAACATGTGCCTAAACTTCTTTAGAGCTCGAATGACTACAAAGACCTATTTCTCAATGAAGGAATACTTGAGCTCATATTCTTTGAGAGACTGACTGAAGAAGGCAATTGGTTGTTCCATTAGATTGTCATTTTGTTGGGTGAGAATCCCCAAAATACTTTCCTGACTTTCAAAAGCATAGAGAATGAAATCTTTGTCAAACCTAGGGTTTACCAGTGTGGGAGCTTGGGAAATGTCCATTTTGATAGCCTTAAAACTCTCCCTCCCATCTTTCATCCATGAGAATGGAATGTTCTTTTTCATCATGGCTGTGAGTATTTTAGCCAATGTTGCAAATTGAGGAATGAATCTCCACATGAAATTTATGGTTCCTAGGAAACCCGGAGACCTTTCTTGTGACTTGGAAGAGATAACGACATAATTGAATGAATTCTAGTTTGATCAATAAAAATTCCTTCCATGGAAACAACATTTCCTAACAATTTTCCTTCTTGAACCAAAAAATGCACTTCTTAGGATTCAGTGACACCCCAAATTCTCTACATCTTCAAAAAAATTCTTAGATGTGTGATATGGTCCTCAACATGTTTGGAATACATAGTTATATCATCGAGGTAAACTAAGATGATATCATTAATGAGTCCTTTGAATGCCATGTCCATGGCTCTTTGGAAAGTAGCCCCTGTATTGGACAACCCAAATGGAATTTTGTTATAAGCATACGTGCCCCACTTAGTTGTGAAATCCATTTTGAATTGATTAGATTCTTGGACCAGAATCTAATTGTACCCCGAATATCCATGGAGCAAAGAAAACCTTTGAGCCCCTGCCACTATTTGGAGGATTTTCTCCATTGATGGAAGAGGGTAGTGATATTTCAATGAGGTGTGGTTCAAATCCCTAAAGTCCACACACAGCTGAATCTCTCTCTTCTTCTTCCTCATGGGCACCAGTTGGCTACCCACAAGGAATGCTTGATGGGAAAAATTATGCAAGCCTCAATAAGCTTGGTTAGATCCTTCCTCATTAGCGGCTCGATTTTAGGATTTATTGGCCTTTGTTTTTGATGAACTGGATTAGAATTTGGATCCATCTCAATGGTGTGTTGTCTAGGCCGGGATCGAAACCACGTAGATCTTAGTAACTCCATGCGAAAATATCATGATATTCTTGACATAGTTCAATGAAAGCTTTCTTCTCTTGAGCAGTGCATACCTTACCGATTTTTAAAAGTTTTCACTTGCCACCGCAACTTATTCAAAATCCTCTTCCTTGACCACCATATTAGTTCTCATTTGTTTGGCTTGATCATCTGAATTGAAGATGGATTCAAGTGTAACCAAGCCTTTTGGCAGCTTATTTCCTTTTAGCTATATAATTTGATCACTATAAGAGTTTTGAAGTTTATCCTGATGTTTGCTAGCGAACTCCGCTTCTTTTTGTAGGAAGAGGACAATCTGTTGGTCACTATCAAACACCTGCCAACTACTTACGTTATCTGGTACTGTGGGATGGACCACCATTTTGACCATATGCTGCCCTTCTTTCATAATGTCTATAGGTACATCATACTGTGAGCCAATAGTAGAAAGTATGTCAGCATCTTGATTTTGCTTTCTAGGAATTACGTGAATTCCAAAAGCTTTGAAATCTTGTATCAGTCCCAAACCTGATTTTTATATGATCTCAATAGATCATTTTTTGATGCACTACGGGTTGTTAATTGATGCACAACCAATTCACTATCACCAAAGATAGTCAAGGTTTGGATTCCTCTTTTTTGGGCAGTTGAATTCCTTGTATGAGAGCCTCATATTCGATGACGTTATTAGTATAGCTAAAATGCAACCGAAAGGAAGAGAATTATTTATCTCCTTCCGAAGAAATCAACATAACTCCTACACCGGATCCATTTTTACTCCTTGAAACATCAAAGAACAGTTTCCATAGTCCCTCGGAACTGTTGTATGTTTTAACCAACTGAGGTATGGTTATACCTTCTTCGTGTATGCAGTACGTACTTAATCCAGTCTCTTCCAAAAACAACAAACCCGATTCTTCATCCACCAATAAATCAGCATAGGGATCATATTGGTGATTGATACTTACCTCATCAAGCATTGTGTCAGGAACTTCTTCCATGAGAGTAGTTGGCTCGTGATCTGCATCATCCTCATCTGGATCACAAATGGCATAATTCCCATTTATGGGTTTAGCGGTGTAAGGTTCCACATGATTATGACAAATAGGTTATGATCTTATAGTCACCTTCATCCCGTTCGAGTTCTAAAGATCATGTGCTACTAGTCTGATGAAAAATAACCACCCATCTTGGTAGTGAAATTACGTGATAAGAAAATGGAAAAGAGGGGAGGGAGATCAATAATAGATATGTCTTGTGTGAATGTAAAGCTAGGACAGGCATGGATAATAAGTTAAAGCCCCTTAATGACTCCCACAATTTGGACTATAGTACCGTCTAACTGGAAAACTCCTCTTGATATTGGAGTATATGGAATTCTTAACACATCTGCAATCTACTTGGGCATCATGGAACTACTGGCTCCAGAATCGATCATACAATTGTGCACCAAATGATCACCAATAATCAACAAGATATAGAATGGTGGTGGTTTTTGGTCTTAGAAAAAACTTTTGTTTCTGGTTGGCACATGTTGGTTACCACTGCTAATTCCTGACCTGATGATCTATTGGTAGTACCAAAACTATTCAAAGCCTCTCGTAGCAAGTTCCTCTAAGAAGGGATTAAGAGCGCATCCCACATCATGACACTCAAATTGGTCTTCTTCATTTTCTCCACAATGTTGAATGGAATTGCCCCAAATTATCTAATACCTTTCTAGGCATTAGAGTCTTCTTTTGGAAAATGCTTATTGGGCACTTTGATACGTGAAGTCCCATCCGTCTTTGTAGAATTATCTGTGCATACTTCTGGTGATTTCATTCCCATGCCCTTATCATCTGATATTTGTGTTTGAGGCTATGAAATATATTCTGATCAGTTTTGGGAGATTACGGGTCTATTTCCCTCTTCTTGGAACGTGTGTTGGATGCCATAGTGGAGGCATCAATATTCAAACCACAAAATTCTTGTTTTCTAATTTAGTAGCGTAGTTTCATCAGAAGGCTAGTCTTGGCTCTCCTGGGTGGATGGTCCGACTGATGATTTGGGTGGGGCAGATATGCTTTGGACCATAAGGGCCTGACTCAGAACTCCATTTGGGCAAATATTATGGTTGTGAGGTTGAGAAAAAGGATAACACCATTCATAATCTTGAATGAGGTTATTATGGACTAGTACTATGGCTATGGAAGAACTGGAAGTAGAAGGGTTCTGAAGTTTAAAGGCTTCACGCTTGTGGCTTGACTAATGGCCTGATTCTGGGCCTGATTATTTCCTTTAAAAGGAGGATGACTTGCCGGATATTGGGATTGGAATGTTTGAGCATATTGGGACTGTTGCCTTTTAACCGCTACAAGCTCATTTCCGAAGGTCTGTAACACTTATTTGACTTCAAATATATCATTTGAAGAGGCTAGGGAAGATTGAGCTGGCTGATTAGAGGCTACTGGAATAGGCACAATGATAGGATGATTATTTGTAAGATCCAGAGAAAATGGCATTGGCGGTCGAGGAGCTATCTTTCCAGCCTAAATTAAGGAATTTTCCACATTTATGGCTATGTCGTAAGCATCAAGTAATATAGCCCCCAATGGATTGAATCATAACTACTACATCACTATTCAAAGCTCACAAATAGTATAAGAATGCATTATTTGGAGAGGGCTTAATGAGTGTCGGAATCCTATTCCAAGTTCTGTGAAATCGGAAGTTGAAATCACTCATGTACTCCTGGGGAGCTCTCTTTATGGTAGTGAGTTGTTCTAAGAGTGATAGGTGATCACTCTTGTCTTCAAACTATTTACAGAGCTTCTCTCCTAACTCATCCCAAGTGGTTATGTTGTTAACAAGTAACCCTCGAAACCATTGAAGTGATTTTCCCTTGAAGGAAGTGGCTAGAAGTCTAATAACAACATTATCCTCTATGATGTTATGTACTACAAAAATGTTTGCTACATTAAGAATGTGTTCTACTAGAGTAACATGAGTTTCTCATGTGTAAAAGGGTAAACTTTTGAGTGTTGCAACAAGTATAGGGTCACATTGAGCCAACATAAGCAAACTGCTTGCATTGAAAGGGGGAAAACTTGTTTCTATGCCATAGCAGAAAGAGGTTGATTGTTCTTTGGTGGAGGAAACCTTCTGTATGGAGGATTTGAATGACCCCTATGAGATAAGGTTGCAGCTGGTGGAGTTGAAACACCTCTGATTCTTCTCTTTAGAGGAGACAAGGAAATTTTGATATGCTGATAACCTCCTTGCTTTGAAGAAGCTCTTGTCTGAATTCTTCGCATAAGTTAATGCACTAAGATTTGGAATCCAGAGATATAGAGTTGTCAGGTACTTTGACTTGTGCAAATGAGAAGAGAACTACCAACTCTTTTTCCCACCAGGCGTGCCAAAAACTATTGTCGACATATCATTGCACCCCCCGAATGGCCAGGCTATAAAGCAGATCATTTAGTATGATTGGGACACATGGGACCACCTCTCAAGCTGTGGGACTTGGGATTGATGTGAACCTCCGGAGAATGTTGGATTCCTTTTCCTAAACTAAGTGTTGTACTACTCCTAGTGCAATAGAATGGATATCTAATCCTAGGTTAACATTTTTTTGGGTTTTAGGGAAGAGATTTGCAAAAGGAAATTATACTAGGGATGGTGATGCACTGAATAAAATGATATGTTGAATATCAGGAAGGGTTAATGTGATTAGGATGTGCACACCATCAGCCACCTTCACCTATTGCAACCTAGAAGGGGGACGAAGTACCACAAACCAAAAGAATATGTTCCTTTGTTAAAACTTGAATCATACGAAATAGAGAGATCAAATTTGATTGACAAAAAATTAACTAACCACAAGGATAATCACATGCACATGTCAAACATTCATTTCATTGATCATGGTTAACGATAACATAACTTTTAGTAATAGAAGGAAAACACTTTCTTCACAACTGACATAAAAGATGGTTATAACACTTTTCCATAATATGAAATGAGACAATCTGATATAAAGTAAGGTAATCATCTATACTAAGGAATCATTCATTCACAACGAATATACCAATCTCATTCACTAAGGAAATGGAAGTGTCAAGGAAAGTGAAGAAGAAAGGGGTGACCCAATAGTTTCTCCAGCTGAGAGAACTAGAAGGGATGAGAATACTTGGGCCATGAAAGGAGATGGGAAAGAATAAATGATCGAAGAAGTTGAAGGAACTAATGTAGGAAGTGACAATGGAAGAGAAAAGGGAAATGATGGGTCTTGTGGGACACTAGGAGAATCAATGACTTCAACTATTTCTATCACAGGTGCTATAGGAGGCATGACTTTGGGAACAGGAGCCTTGGAAAGAGATGAGCTCCCAACAATAAATGAAATATTTTTTGGAACTGTATGGGTCTTTTGGGTCGACCTTTTCCCCTTTGTGGGTGTTGATTTACTCATGGTTGATGGGGCTCTTGTATTTGTAGGTTTCTCTAACCCCTTAGGTGAGATTCCCAAGGTAACCAACCAACTGTGAGTTCTTTGTAGAATGGGTTCGACCTTTCCTTTGTTTTACAACATTCTTCCACATACCAATCAATCCATGACAATGGTTGATTGGCAATATTATTATTTTCATACACTTCATCCAAAACCTCATCGTCATCTTGCATGTCTTTTGGGATGTCGGCTATTCCAAATTTTTGAACCTCATCCAAATTTATCCTTTCATAGTCTCTCGTCGGAAGATGAATTGATCTTGATAATGAATCCAAATATCTTCCAACTGGGGCACATGGGAACTGGACCAAATTGTTTCGTTGAATTTACCCCAATAGTCAAAATTAGTCCATGGATGCAAAGTCCACAAAGTTACCTCTGTCATTTCCGTATCCACATTCTTAGCCTTGTAAATATTTGGGAAAGTGTATCTGCCAATTGAAATAGGGAATTGAACTCCCACTTTGTGTCATTTTTCTAGATCTTATGGTAGTTAACAAGTTGTTGAACCAATTCTAGTAGAACCCATTTATCGGTGGGACATCTTGGTAGCTTGTTGGGCGTACATACGAAGCCAAGAATCCGAATGTAAGTAAATGTGGGGAATTGTAGGTGTATAGCTCCCCACTCACGTGCTTCTTTGAAGGATTTTCATAAATCCTCTGATTATACAACTCCCTATCGAAACGGTAGATAATAACAACAATGAAGGCATCGTTGATCCTATGGAAGTGCTTGCTTCCCTCATCTAGTGTGAGTTGAGGATAGAAATCATAAATTTGAGAGGTGCTTTGAATACCCTTGGTATTCAACCCAATGAAATTTCCCATAATAGATTGTGGCATAAACCAAGAAGGATGTCATATAGAAACTCTTTGAAGAATGCACTTTACTCAACTGATAGCAAATGGAGCTAATGATATGCTCCCCCCATCTGATAAATTCCTTATTCTTTTTTATAGTGGCAATATATAAGAACATCCACTCCTGGAATTCCTTTGCATAGGGAATACCTGAAACTCTTATCAGTAGAAAAATGATGTCATTGACCTCCTGAATGAAGTCTGACGGATACATAGTCTTTGGCAATTTGGCAAAACTCTTGGCTAGATAACTTTTCAAGACGACCTTTGTGCACAATTCCGCTTCTTTGTCCCAATGTTCAGCATTGATTCTGGTGAAATTGTGGCATAACCTTCAATGTTAGGGAGTTTAAGCAAATATTCTAAGAAATTTGGGTCCAAGCAGATCACAACCTTGCCATCGACATCTTTAACTGTCAAAGATTCTTCATCATAGTGGGTTGTTGCAGTGAAATTTTTTTGGGCAATGCATGGATGTGGGAAAACTAACAAAAAGAACAAGCCCACTATCATATATGGATTGCATCCAGGGTTTCTTATTTGGGGCCTTCACCCTTGCCTAGAAGTCTGGAAAATCAATTTGTCCAAGGTCAAGTTTCCCCAATGTTTCCTAGGTTGGAGGATAAGAAAGAGTGAGGGGAAACCCCGAGGAATGAATATTTCATCTTTTCCTTTCCCTTAGATGTGGAAGTAGACATCAAATTATAATTTCCAAAATTTTGAAGAAGAGAAGTCCAAAATCTCCAACCTTCGAAAACCTGAAAATTAGAAACCCGAAGTGGAAACCTCTAAAACCCGAATTGGAGAAGTCTAAAAACCCCAATTGGAGAAGTTCAAAAACTCAAATTGGAGAAGTCTAAAATGACAGGTTCCAAAAACCTAAATTCCAAACCTCTGAAACGTAGAAGTCTTAAATCCTGAAATGAAAACCTCCAAAAACCCAAATTGGAGACCTCTAAAATGGAGAAGTCTGAAATCTGAAAAGAGAACTCTGAAGTGACAGGTTCCGAAAACCTAAATTGAAGAACTCCGAGGTTTGAATGACACAATTCCCAAAAGAGAAAACTTCAAACAACCAAATCTCTAAATTTGAAAAGATAGTTCTCTGAAAATGCTAACCTCCAAACTCTGAAAAACAAGAGGTGTTGAGAGGGTAAATTGAAGAACTCAAGAGGATCCTTGTAAACTTTGAATGCCTGTAGAAACTTAAATTGTGAAAACATGGTGGGCAATTAGTTTATAATTTTCCAAGGTATGCAGAGGAAGAAAAAAAAAAAAATAAGGAGAAAAAAAACAAAAGATCTTAAACCAAAAAGAAAATTACCAAAATAAAAATACCTTGAGAATGACGTCAAAAAGTACAAGATACAGTAAAAATTAGGTCTTTAGAGCAAAGTTTCAAGTTAAAATGACAGGCAAAAATAAGATTTAAATAGAAAAAACCTGATATTAATGGAAAAAATCCAATCCATACGGAAGTAGGTAAGGATTAAATGCACCGAGAGTCTTGAAAGCCTAAAATTCCAAAATTTAAGAATTTTGGTGTTTCAAACTTTAGAGATCAACGGATGAAAATCGTGGAATGGCTCGGAAGAGTTCTAAAACCTGAAATACCAAAATTCTAAAAAGACTTTTGGACTTTTGGACTTCGGAAGTCCGAAAGAAATTGACTCGAAAATGATCGTGAGAGTTTGAAAACTGAAATCCCGAAAGTCCGAGGACACCCAAAAACCGAAAAGAAAGAAAAAGAAAAATAAACAATGTGCAAAGCACTTGGAGGAAAAGATCAACAAACACTCTACAAGGGTGAGACAATCTCAAAAGAAAGGTTTGAGATGTATCCCATTCATGTGAATGGGCAATTCTTCTCCTTTGAGTCTAGATATACGAAATGAATTTTCCTCTTTGCAACTTGAGATAATATACGGTCCACTCCAAAGAGCGTCAAACTTAGCATGCCTGCCTAGTTTGGCTCTGTCTTCGTCCCACTTGAGAACCAAATCTCCTTCTTGAAAATTCCTATCAGAAGCTTTCTTGTCGAAGGATTTCTTATCTTGAGCCTAATGTTGGCTTAAATTTTTCATAGCCTTGTCTCGAACTTCTTCCAACTCCATGAATTCAACAAACCTCATTGTTAAGGATTCATTTTCCATAACTTCGATTTGATGAGCCAATTCTAAAGAAGGTAATCCCAAGGAGAGTGGAAGATTTTCTTCCCTCCCATATACCAGCATAAAAGGTGAACTTCCAACGACCTTTTTAGGTGTGATTTGATCCGCCCATAAGGAAGTCTTAAGTTGTGTATGCCATGTCCTTTTGTTAGCTTCCATCCTCTGTTTGATGATGCTTATGAGATTCATGTTACTCGATTCAGCCAATCCATTTCCCTATGGATAGTAATTAGATGAAGTCTTGGGATAGACCCCATTCGTAACCTCTCATTCACTCAACTTTAAACCAAGGAAGGCCATTACATTATCGGAGATAACGGTAAATGGAACTCCGAACCTTGTCATTATATTTTCAAGGAAATCAAGGACCGCCTTTTCACTAATTTCCTTTAAAGCCACCACCTTTTTCCATCGAGTGAAATAATCTATCACAGTAAGAACCCATTTATGTCCATCACTGGAAGGAGGGTTGATCATCCCGATAAAATATAACCCCCATTGAATGAAAGGTTGATCCACTTGAATGGGGTACATGGGAAGAGCTGTCAGTTTTTGTTTCCCTGTGAGCAAGGTGCATTCTTTACATTTCCTCACCCAGAGATGGGATTATTCAAACAAATCTAGCCAATAGTAACCTGCTCGCATAATCTTGGTAACATTTTTCATGTAGAGTAATGCCCTCCAGACAAACCATTGTGGAAGTATTCAAAAATTCTACTTACTTGCTTTGGTTTGATACATCGTAGAAGAACACTGTTTAAGTCTTTTCAGAAAATAACATTATTGATCAAGACATATGGAATAGATTGAAGTTGAAAATTACGTCTTTGGAATTTATCTATATTTGAAGGATATGCCCCTGAGAGGAGGAAATTTTGCATCTTTTTTAACCAATCAATTTGACATTCACTTTCACTGAAGTTTAGGAGCATAACATCTTCTACATCCTTGGTCTCCATGTCTGTAGCCAACTGTCGGCATAACCCTTTTCCCCTGACAAGTTTAGTGAATTTAATGTGTATGCCATACTCCATTACTTTCATGATCCACCCTGCACGCTTCTCGTTCATTTCTTTGTTCAACAAAAAATCCTTGATGTCAGGATGAGAGACCATCAAGTGAACTTTGTTTTTGGACAACATGTGCCTAAAATTCTTCAAAGCTCGAATGAATACAAATACTTGTTTCTCAATGAAGGAATACTTGAGCTCATATTTTTTGAGAGATTTACTGAACAAGGCAATTGTTTTTCCATCAAATTTTCATTTTGCTGGGTGAGAATCCGGGAAATACTTTCCTGGCCTGCGAAAGGATAGAGAATGAAATATTTTTCAAACATGGGGTTTACCAGTGTGGGAGCTTGGGAAATGGCCATTTTGATAGCCTTGAAAATCTCCTTCCTGTATTTCTTCCATGAGAATGGAATGTTCTTTTTCAGCATGGCTGTGAGCGGTTTAGCCAATGTTGCAAATTGAGGAATGAATCTCTGCACAAACTTTATGGTTCCCAGGAAACTCTGAAGACCTTTCTTGTGACCTTGAAGAGATAAGGACATAATTGAATGAATTCTGGCTAGATCAATAAATAGTCTTTCCATGGAAACAACATGTCCTAAAAATTTTCCTTCTTGAACCACAAAAATGCAAGGGAGGATGAGGGAATAAGTAGAAATAAAAAATTCCTCAATTACGTAGTCTTTTCACATTAAAACAAATTTAGTCCCCTCTAAAATAGTGCCTCATAAAATCCTCCTCCACATAACATAGTACTTGTCACACATTTATGATGACACATAATACTAGAACAAAAGTGTACTACAACAACAACAAAAATTCCCCAATTCCACATATGAAGATTTCACATAACTTAAAACAATAGCTATAGGTACATAGTGTCAACAAGGGCATCAACGTCATATCCACAACATCACAAAACATATCCAACTAACATGAGTAACACATACATCATAACACCACAACCAAAACATCATAACAACTCTGCATACCTCCCGAAGCATCAATCACACACACACACACACACACACACACACACACACACACACACACAAATCTCTTATGCCTCCCTCAAATATCTTATGCCTCCCTCAAGTCTCTTATGCCTCCCTTAATCTCTTATGCCTCCCTCAAGAAGTAATAAATAATTAAATTTTCCTTTTAGCTCCCCAAATAGGTCGGTTTCTCTATAACCCTAGGCACATAGAGTCCATCCACACCTAACCCAAGTGACATAATAACTCGTGGTTCGAAACCCGCTAGTTATCTGTAACTACTTGGGGCATACCCCCATATAACGAAGTGGGCCCATAGGTCTAACCATTCCATGGTGCATCCCATGACCATGTTCCACACATTATGACAATAGAACCAACATAAGCAATCCAATTCAAATCCCAAGTGGAAAAATACAAGCCTTGGGCAAGGCAGTAAAATTTTAAAATTTTAAAAGAAGATCCAAATCCAAGCAAAGAAAATGGCCAAATAGCCATAGTTAGTGAGAAAATCTGCATGTTAGTACCACAAACAAAGGAAATGCCCAAAAATATAAAACAAGGCAATCAAGAAAACTACTGATCCTTGCAAAAATAAAAATAAAAAGTTCAATTTATAAATAAAATACATATATAAGAATAGCACATTACGATGACTATGTGGCCTTATCTGGCCACCAAGGGGGTACTCAATGAGTTGTTGGCACTTGGAACATCGAGCCTCAGCTCTTACAATAACATATCAATAATAAAACTATCATCATCTCTATCTGAATCATCCCGCCACCACTTTGACAAGGCTAAACGCAGTCATAGCTACACTTAGGTTTCATCCATACAACCACATAGGGAGAGAGGAAGGAAGCACATGTTATCATCTACGAAACCGAAGGTTGGTTCGAGTTACTAGCCCATGGTACACAATTCCTCATTGATAACATAAACTTTTACCGATTTCCCTCAGGGTCAGTTAGTGTAAGGTTCACAACATAACATGCTACTAAATCACTAACACAGTGGTGGTTCACACCTTACCATAGCGTGTTATGCATGGCACCAATACGAGGTATATCACATACATTACATTCACGGTTTACAACACACCACATTACCACATGCTGCACACAGAGTGCAATCACTATACGATAAGGATAATATACTCACCATATGTCCCTAAATCATGACATGAATCATTACATATTACATGAATTATAATTATTATGAGCACAATTACAACATACAGTCAACTGCCATATATCATGGGAATACACACATTTCTACAAAATTTATAATGACATCATTAAGAAATCCAGTTCACTACAAACTAGCCTTGTCGTACAACATATCAACACACCCAAACATCAAAAATTCCAAAAGGATCCAACACTCTGAAATCAACAATCACATTTCTTCCACACACACAAAAGAAACAATGTTTCACACTCGAATTCTCATTGAATTCCTAAAAGGGAGGAAGAATGATCTCATCTCCAACACATCAACATGCTAACAGTTACACACTAAGTGACATACACAACATGTGCGCTCACAAATATCACAATTATGACATAGTTCACATCATGTTTAAATCACATTACTCCTCTAATATCCCCCACCATCACGCAACACCATCAAAACTCCAATCTATCACTAGAGGTTCAAGAGAATGAACCTCGTTTCGATACCAAGTTTAACACCTGCTTAAAACACACACAAATACAACACTGGAAAACTCAGATAACCTTTTTTTTTGATGTACTTGGAGTTTACACATTGACACAGGTGACCAGAAGGGGCTATGACCAACTCTCAATAAGCTTAGCACAACGTTGAACACATAGGTAAAAAGGAAACATACAACACCCAACATGAACAATTCAATTTTCTCTTCAAAAAGGCACAACGTAAAAGTCCTAACACATTACATAGTTATAGTTAAGGCCATCCATGCACATGAACTTGCTGCCATGAAGGAGAATATTCAAGTGCAAAATTTTGCACTCCATAATGGCACTCTAGAACCAACGTTGGAAGATCTTGATCTTCCATGGTCTTCATAAAAGGAGGAAGGCATAATGCAGGAGGATGTCATCATCTCTTTCACACCATTCATCTAAGAAGGTCCACAAGAAAACTCCATTCATGGAGTTGAAACTCAGAACAAGGGGCACATTCAAAGGATCGAACCGTGCCCAATCAGGTACTTGGCTTCACTGGAGCCAAAGGAGAAACTAAAATCAGTCATGTCCATTTCAGGGCATGAGGATGAGCTGCAAAGTGCCAAGGATCAGCTGCCATACCTCTTCAATCCAAATACAAGAGCAACTAAAAGAGGTATTGGATTTGTCTTTAGTTGATACTTTGGTCATTTGGGTGGAAGACCAGATTGTAATCAGTTTTTCACTCATCCAACCAGCCATGTCCATTGCCAAATCAGTTGCATGGCTGCCATTTTTTAGGAAGGGAAGCTATTTCTCCCTACCAATTGCAGGTGTTGTTTGAGTTCCCTTTGCTATTCATTAGAGTAGAGTAGGTAGGTTTTGTTTCAGTAGAAGAAGTTCTTTTGCACACTCTGCATATCCCACTTGGGGTATGTATGATTTTCAGTTTGTACAAAGTTTTTGGTTTTGTTGTATTACTCTTGCACAATCCATTTCAATTGGCTTTTGGTGAAGTTTGACTCCAAGTTTAGTGGGTTTCCAAGTGGCTCAGGGATCAGATCTTCAAAAGTTCAGTTCAATTTCATGTTTATAAGGTTGGACTCCATGCCCAATGGATGTAAAAAAAAGGCCAATGGTCTCTTCATCTAGCAGGTAGATGTCCCCGTGAGTTGCCAAATTGTTATCCAAAATTCACCCCGGAAAATTTGGTCAAGACAACCCCACACATAGAGAAAATATGAAGGGAAAACGTTTCAAACCTACGAGCTCACATTCCAGAACGAGGCAAAGGAAAAAGTCAAAGTTTGAACCCGAGTCAAAGCCAAGGTGGGGAGTCGGAGGGAAAAGTGAAAATTTGCCTTTTGTTCAAAGGGAAAAAGATAAATTGCGGACCCGCAAGACCGATTTTTTTTTTCTAATCTAGCTGCCACATATCCCACATTAAAGAAAGGGCATGTTTTTCAAACTGGTTTTCCCATCCATTTGTATGGATCCGATACAAACTTTGAAGGGGAATATCTTTCGACTCAGGGCTCGAAATATTGCAAATTTGACACCATTGGAAAGATCTTGGCCTCACCTACGCCATGGAGATATGAAACTTTAATTTTGAGGAGGTTAGGTGAAGGAAAACTGAGGAAACATCTTTCAGGCCTTCAATGCAGGATCCATCTATCTCAACAACCATATCGGATTTGATTTGTTTCCATCATTTCCTCTTCTTTCAAGGCACCAAATAAAGGAATCATGCAGTAAAGATAGATTTGGGGCATATTTTATCAGAAGCATTAATAGCAGTGGTTGAGCTTCTACCCACTTTTACCGCTTACCTCTCTCTTTCTTCTCTCCAATCAAATCTATAAATACACGGGCAAGATTCATTATAAAGGGTTGTTGTTCATTCTTCTTCTCTGCCTCCCCTCGTCTTTTCTTCCCCATGGTCAAAAATGGAGTTTGAACCTCCTTTCACTGCTCTGTAATGGAATTCTCTTGCCTCTTTCCCACTAACGATGTACTGTGTAAACTTTTGAAGTAATGAATTCTATTTTTTGATGCATCTGTCCATCCTTTGCTTATTTTATTGTCTCTCCTTACCTCTCGTCATTGCAGGGTATACTCTGCATATCTCTGATGTTTGTTACAGGTCCTGGGAGTTGTGTTTAATGGGTTTTGAAGTGGTGTTCTATGTGAAATCTATCTCTGGTTTGTGGTGCATCTTGTCCACCCTCTCCTCTTCACACCTCTCTCCACTTTAGGAAGCTAAGATTGTGACCAGTACTTCCCTTTTCTTAGTGTTATCACCTCGTTAGTGTAGGATTTCCCTCATTATGCACTTTCTCTCTCTATGTCTCCTTAACATTGTTAGGATAGGTATAGTTAGACGTCATTTCTGCATTAGGAGTAGTTTAGCATTAGGATCAGGAAGAAGAAGATGACTTTCTCCGGAGGGCCATCTCATATTCTGCAAAAATTATTAACTTGAGTCATTTCACGAAATATGAGCAAGATAAGACTACACAAAGCAACAATAAGCTACTATCTAAGAATATAAAGAAAGGAAAACATTATATTCCAAGAATTGGCTCGTAGATCTAAATACTAACAACCCCTTAAGATAAATAAAATTTCCACCATGTCAATCTAATAAGAGATCCTTATACTTCAATTTTGAACATTGTCTCAAAAGCAACGAAAATTAAACAATCATTTGAGAAGGGGCCAGTGGCCTGATAAGTAAGAAACAATAGTCTAGTGTAACAAGATTTCCATCAAATAAACAATTAGGTTAAAATATTGAGAACTGATATTCAAACCAACAATCTCTATTCATAAAAAAGGTACCAAAAGCACAAGTTATGATACTTATTTTCTGAAACAAAAAAATTGAACAATTAATCCAAGAGGAAGCACGAGATTCAAAGGTTAACCCAAAAGGTCAAGTGTATTAAAATTGTAATCATGTAATCATATATGTTATATGATGGAAATCTAATACACGACCACCACTCAACATTTTTTAACAAGGGAAGGTAGATAATACTAGTTTCGACCATTGAATCTGAGGAATTTCACAATCATTCAAGAAGAGGCCACTGCCCATAGAGGATAGTAACAATAAGTGAGTGAAAAAGAGAGTTTCGTTCAACAAGAGAATTCAAAACATCTTCCAAGTTTTATAATGCTAAGGATTTACAAACCTCCACAATAAGTATAAAGTTAGTTTAATTAAAAAGAAATTATCTCCTTCTCAACAAAAAATATTTTAAAGCAACCCTTGGTAACATAATCAAACCGTTCTAACATAGGTACTAACATATATTACTAAGTGTCATTATATAACCCAAATGTTAATAACCTTCATATAAATTTCCATCACAAATCATCAAGGTCTTTATGTGCATAGAATCCTACCAATCTTAATTAATAACATTAACATTATTAAAGGAAAACAACAAGATAGAAAATAGAATATGCCACCAAAAAACTTCCCGAGAGGGAAATAGACCAAAGCAATTCTAGTAATAACTGGGTACTGGAATTACACAATTATAACCTCAAACTTAGGTGATCTGAAACTAGTTACGGTTCAAGCTTGATGAGGATGGTCAAGGTACCTCTCAAGGAAGGATTTAAAATTCTAGGAATAAGACTGATGATTGAAAAGAATTTTAAACAAGCAAGCTCTGAATACGCTGTACACAAACTTCTACATTCTAAAAAATTTATACCAAAACTCCAACCCAGCTAGCCCAAGCATTGATCACTCCAATCCTATAACCTTTCTTTCCGGGATCAAAAGGTTATGAAAATGGCTTGAGAGTGATCTAAAAAGTGCAACAAAAAGGACGATAAGCTCGTGTGAAAAGCAAGATGTTCATAGTTACAGCAGGCTGGCTTGCCTAACATAAATTACTAGCTATAAACAACATGATAAACTTGATACTTAAACGAAGGGATGCAGATAAAAGGTCAAAGGTTGATCACTTGAGAAAGAAAACATAATACCCAGAGGAGAGGAAAAATATCTATGTTTTCCACTAACACACTGACAACAATAGTAGCTAAAACAAGAAGATATCAAGGGGTAAATGCACCAAGTTGGGGGGCCAAAAGGGGGTAATATAAGTTTAAGTGGGTCATATAACTAAAATACTAACATGTGCTCCTTTTTTTATTAAAAAACATAATAGAGTGACTTCCGTGCCCCCCCCCACCATTTAGTATTTTTAAAAACCCTTTGGTAGAAAGATAGCTAGGAGCATCTAGTTTGTGTTAGAAATTTAATTAGATTTTCTAGCGAGTATATTTTTTAAATGATTTTTCTAGTAGAGAAATTTTATGTTTTGAAAAATAACAGAGCTCCGACCGTGCCCCCCCCAAACAATCTCAAAATATATCTAAAACTAGTTTTTTTAATATGTATAAAAGTACAACTAGTTTGTGCCTAAAAAACTTTTATTCAATTTCAATGAGTCAAAAAAAAAGATGCACGACAAAAGATAGACATGTTTAAAATTCATAAAATAGCTATAAAAAGGCATAGTTAGAAAATAAATAATATGAAAACCTTGTATTTGTTAGAAAAATTGAAAAATAATATTTATACAAAGAATAAACTCTACTTTACGTCATGGTATAATTTTTTTAAAACGAATCGACCATTTGATGTTGATTTATCATGGCAGAAGTTGGATTTTTGTGTTTTTATGCAAAAACAAGAGGTTTGTTGTGTTTGTGCAGGTCCATGCCTCAAACTTGGGAATCCAAACGGGATCCCAAGCTTTGAGGCATGTGTTGGAAAAGGTAAAAATCATAATGCGTACACGTTATGCTTTTTTATATATTGTGGCCCCCTAACGTCCCTTTCATCTCTTTCACGGGAATTCTGCATACATTCTATTTGGTCTACAATTTTCTCTACATTCTTGCACAATTTTTTAGTAGTTCATTTTGTCCCCTACCACACTAGTTGATTTTTTCTAATCATGGGCGATAAAAGTAGAGATAAGGACAAGAGGAAAGTCAAGAACAAAACATTGGAGCAATTGGAAGAGATGAGAATAAAGAAATTGAAAAGAATGCAAAAAATTCATGCAGGGCAAGGTACATATGCTATATCAAATGTAGCTAATGTATTAGAAAATGAGGATGAAATACATAATGAAAATGTAGAGAATAATGATTTTGTAATGAATAATGATATTGAATTGAATGATAATGTTGGTATGGATGAAGAAATTGATATGAATCCAATTGTTGAACACTTACCTACGAGAATCCAAATGTTAACCACAAAATTTATATGAAATCATTGAATGAATAAAGTAACCTTGTAAATGAATCTTCACCTATAGGAACACCTCCTTCCATTTTGTGAAGAAAACCAATTCACTTGATTGAAATTGATGAAAACATTATAAAACCAATGCCTAACAAAATGTCTGAAAGAAATGCGAGAAGAAAAGCTAGTGAAATTTGGGATAATTACTTTGAGAATTTAAATGACTCACAAAGATGTCAATTATTTGTTACATTGATGAAATTAATTAATATGAGACCTATAATGAAGACCCTGGGGTTAAGAACATCTAATGTTGTTGATCAAAATGCGTCAATTGTTGAAAACATACATAAAGCATACAAAATTGTAGGTGGCAAAAGACACACCAAAGATAGTAATGCTACACAGCATGCACTTACTAATTGTATAATAAGTGATAAAAGAACTAATAAATGATGGATTAGAAAAATAAGCATTGCTTTAAAGCTAAATAGAAAAACACTAATGAAAGCAATAGAGAGACGTAAATGTCTTGAGTCACTCAATAACACTGACTATTGGGATTTCTCTAGCAGACTTCCACGAAAAGACAAGAATACATATGATATTCTAAAAGAATAAATTGTAAAATTTTGGAATGAGAACATAAGGGTGTCACAAAATAGAAGTGATATAGTAAAAAGAAGAATATGTTCTCGTAATCGTGAATCGTGTGCAAAACATTTCTTAGATATGACTCAAACACAATTATTCTCTAAGTTTAAGAATGAAAATCCACAAATTAACATTAGCCAAAGATTCTTTGAAATGAGCAAACCCTTTTATGTGAAAATCAATCACTCATGTACCACTTGTTGTTGTAGGCATCATGTTGAATTTTCAATGCATTATGATGTTTTTTTTGTCAAATACATCGTAAAAGAATAGAATCATTGAAGGTGAAGACCTTGAGTATCCCACTGGGTCAGTGGTACTCACTGAAAGTTGGCTTCGACGATATCCTATCAAAAAATCAAACATTTGGTCGTTTGAAGACTATGAAGTACATTGAAAGATACTTCACTATTCACATTTGGTCCTTGCAACAAATATTAAATTGATCAAATATCGAGATCGGTCATTAAACAAGAATATGTGGAAGGTTCGTGAATCAGATTATGAAGCAATTATTGCTACTGTCAAGAGTAGAGTTGATCCTTGTAGTTCATTGGATTGAATTTGCAAAGATATTTTCTTCATGAATTTAATTTGAATATTTGTTTAAATGATTTTGTTTAAATTTTGTATGATTTAAAATTCTAATTAATTTCTTACTAACATGTTTATGTAGGTTAGTGGTGCCAAAAAAGCTTCCACCTTCACGTGGTTGGCACTATCAGTAGGGAATTTATTATTCTCGAAGCCATGCGAAGCTAAGAGAAATAAAATTTCAGAAAGGAACAACAAACTGAAATTTTCATTTCACCACCTATATTGTATGAATCACCTATATTATTCAAGTGATTACATCTGGCAGCCTTACACTGACTCAGACTGCACTATTTCTCATGTTTACAAACAATAGGACAATGAGAGAACCAAATGGAGATGGATAAAACCGTGAGACACTTAAGTAGAGGGACCTGACATGGAGGTTTTGGATCTGAGGAGACATCTCTAGGTACCATAGAGTCTGAGAAATCACCCGTCAAAGATATAGCATGTTTTGGTCTCAGGGCTCTTAAGGGACTATGCCCGAACGAGGTAGCCGAAAGTACGAGGAGCATAGGGAACCAAAACAAAGCTTCCACTAGCGTTCACCAAGCCATCTAGATGTGTTGGCACAAATGGTTTGGTCCCATGAGCTACCGTTTACAAAATATAGCATCTGACAGCCTTACACTGACTATAACTACACTATTTCACACATTTGTAAACAATAGGACATCAAGAGAACAGAATGAAGATGAATAAAATCATGAGATTATTTCGTAGAGGACCCTGACATGGAGGTTTTGGATCTGACAAGATGTCTCTAGGTGCCATGGAGTTTGAGAAATCACCCGTCGAAGATATAGCGTGTTTTAGTATCAAGGCTCTTAAGGGACTACGCTCAAACGAGGTAGCCTGAAAGCACGAGGAGCGTAGGGAACCAAAACAAAGCCTCCACTAGCGTTTACTAGGCCATCTAGAAATGTTGGCACACATGGCTTGGTCCCACTAGTTACCCTTTCAAAAATATAGCATCTGGAAACCTTACACTAACTCAGACTACACTATTTCACGCATTTGCAAACAATAGGACAACGAGAGAACCAAATGGATATGGGTAAAACCGTGAGAGAATTTCATAGAGGGCCCCGCTATAGAGGTTTTGTATCTGATGAGATGTATCTAGGTGCCATGGAGTCTGAGAAATCATTCATCAAAGATATAGGGTGTTTTGGTCTCAGGGCTCTTAAGGGCTACACCTGGACGAGGTAGCCCAAAAGTACGAGGAGTGTAGGGAACCAAAACAAAGCCTCCACTAGCATTCACTAGGCCATCCAGACATGTCTACGTAGATGGTTGGGTCCCATGAGCTATTGTTTGCAAAATATAGAATGTGACAACCTTACACTGACTTAGACTACACTTTTTCACGCATTTGCAAACAATAGGAAAACAAGAGAACAAAATGGAGATGGATAAAACTGCGAGAGGCTTTCATAGAGGGCCCCGGTGTGGAGGTTTTGGATCTAATGGGTGATTTCTCATATTTCGTGGCACCTAGAAACATATCGTCAGATCTGAAACCTCCATGTCGAGGCCCTATATGAAAGCCTCTCGCAGTTTTTTCCATATCTATTCGATTCTCTCGTTGTCTTATTGTTTACAAACGCGTGAAATAGTGTAATCTGAGTCAGTGTAAGGTTGCTTTCTCATTGTCCTATTGGATACATATATCTTCGATAGGTGATTTCTTAGACTCCATGACACCTAGAGACATCTCTTTAGATTCTAAACCTCCACGTCGAGGCCCTCTACAAAATCCTCTCACGGTTTTGTCCATATCCTTTCGTTGATCTCGTTGTCCTATTATTTGCAAACATGTGAAATAGTGGAGTCTGATTCAGTGTAAGGATGTTAGACGTTATATTTTGTACACGGTAGCTCTTGTGACCAAACCGTCTATGCCAACACATCTGGATGGCCTAGTGAATGCTAGTGGAGGATTTTTTTTGGTTCCCTACGCTCCCCGTGCTTGCGGGCTACTTCGTCCGGGCATAGTCCCTTAAGAGCCCTAAAACCAAAACATGTTATATCTTCGATGGGTGATTTCTTGGACTCTGTGGAACCTAGAGATGTCTCTCCAGATCTGAAACCTCCATGTTGGGGCCCTCTACAAAATCCTCTCATGGTTTTATTCATATCCTTTCACTGATCTCGTTGTCCTATTGTTTGCAAACACGCGAAATATTGTAGTCTGAGTCAGTGTAAGGCTGTCAGATGCTATATTTTGAAAATGGTAGCTTGTGGGACCAAACTGTGTGCACCAACACATCTGAATGGCCTAGTGAATGCTATTGGATGCTTTTTTTGGTTCCCTACGCTCCGTGCTTTCAGGCTACCTTGTCCGGGCATAGTCCCTTAAGAGTCCTGAGACCAAAACACGCTATATCTTTGATGGGTGATTTCTCGAACTCCATGACACCTAGAGATGCTTCAATAGATCCAAAACCTCCACATTGGGTCCCTCTATGAAAGCCTATCACAGTTTTATCCATCTCCATTCTGTTCTCTCGGTGTCCTATTGTTTGCAAACTCATGAAATAGTGAGTTTGAGACAGTGTAAGGCTGTTAGACGCTATATTTTGCAAACGGTAGCTTGTGGGACCCAACCTTCTATACCAACACATCTAGATGACCTAGTGAATGCTAATGGAGGATTTTTTTTGGTTCCCTACCCTCCCCGTGCTTTTGGGCTACCTTGTTCGAGCATATTCCCTTAAGAGCCCGAGACCAAAACATGTTATATCTTCGACAGGTGATTTCTCAAACTTCGTGGCACCTAGAGACACCTTCGTAAAATCCAAAAATTCCACATCTAGACCCTCTACGAAATCCTCTCATGGTTTTATCCATATCCTTTCGGTGATCTCGGTGTCCTATTGTTTGCAAACAGACAATGTCAGTGTAAGTAAGGTCATTAGATGCTATATTTTGCAAATGGTAGCTCGTGGGACTGAACCGTCTACACCAACATGTCTGAATGGCCTGGTGAAAGCTAGTGGAGGCTTTGTTTTGGTTCCCTACACTCCACGTGCTTTCAGGCTACCTCATCGGGCGTAGTCCCTTAAGAGCCCTGAGACCAAAACATGCTATATCTTTGATGGGTGATTTCTCGGACTCCGTGGCACCTAGAGACGTCTTGTCAGATCTAAAACCTTTATATCAAACCCTCTATGAAATAATCTTGTGGTTTTATCCATCTCCATTCGGTTCTCTTGTTTGTCCAATTGTTTGCAAACGCGCAGTGAGAATAGTGTAGTATAAGTCAGTGTAAGGTTGTCAGATGCTATATTTTACAAACGGTAGCTCGTGAGACCGAACCATTTACGCCAACACGTCTGTATGGCCTGGTAAACACTAATGGAGGATTTTTTTTATTCCATAAGCTCCCCATGGTTTCGGGCTACCTCATTTGGGCATAGTCCCTTAAGATCCCTCAGACCAAAACATGTTATATCTTTCACATGTGTTTTTTCAGACTTTGTGACAGCTAAAAATGTCTCCGAGATTCAAAACCTCTATGTCAGGACCCTCTACAAAAAATTCTCATGGTTTAATCCATCTCCATTCGGTTCTCTTGCTATCCTATTATTTCCAAACGCATGAAATACTGCAATCTGAGTTAGTGTAAGGTTTTCAGACACAATACTTTGCAAACGGAAGCTCTTAGCGCCAAACCGACTACGCCAACATGTTTGAGTGGTTGGGTAAATTCTAGGGGAGGATTTGTTTTGGTTCCCTACACTCCCCGTGCTTTTGGGCTACCTCGTATGGGCATAGTCCCTTAAGAGCCCTGAGACCAAAACACTTTATATCTTTGACATGTAATTTCTCAAACATGTGGCACCTAGAAATGTCTCATTAGATCCAAAACCTCCATGTAAGGGCCCTATAATAAATCCTCTCACAGTTTTATCCATATAATTTCGGTGATCTCGTTGTCCTATTAGTTGAAAATGCGTGAAATAGTGTAGTTTGAGTCAATGTAAGGTTGTCCAGACGCTATATTTTATAAATGGTAGCTCATGGGACTGAACCATCTATGGCAATACATCTGGATGGCCTGGTGAATGCTAGAGGAGGAATTTTTTTGGTTCCCTACGCTCCCCGTGCTTTCGGGCTACCTAGTCCGGGTGTAGTCCCTTAAGAGCCCTAAGACCAAAACACACTATATCTTCGATGGGTGATTTCTCGGACTCCGTGGCACCTAGAGATGTCTCATCAGATTTGAAACCTCCACATCGGGGCCCTCTATGAAATTATCTCGCAATTTTATCCATCTCCATTCGGTTCTCTCAATGTCATATTATTTGCAAATATGCAAAATAGTGCAACTGAGTTAGTGTAAGGCTGTCAGACATAATACTTTACAAACAATATTCATGGGACCAAACCATCTGCACCAACACATCCAAATGGCTTAGTGAACGCTAATAGAGGATTTACTTTGGTTCCATATGCTCCCCGTGCTTTTGGGCTACCTCGTCCGGGCATAGTCCCTTAAGAGACCTCATACCAAAACACGCTATATCTTTGAGAGGTGATTTTTCAGATTCCATGGCACCTAGAGACATCTCTTTAGATCTAACACCTCGTCTGGGAGTTCTTGTTTAATGACTAAATTAGATTAAGAATGAATTTGATAGGGGAATGTCTAAGAACACATAGAAGTTAGCAATTTCCTAGTAAATCTTTCTTGTGTAGTTTTGAATGGGAGTCAGTTGGCATATGACTTAGTGACCTTCCATTCATTGATAATTTGAGGTATGATAAACCCATGGATTCTTTCAAAAGCACCTTCAAAATGATAGGGGTAGTTGTCAAGCCTATTGAAGGGTGTGATGTGATTTCAAATAACTTGAAATGCCTATAGATTTAAAGGTAATAACGTGAATTGGACAAGATTAGACAATCAAGAATCATTGAGTGTCTTTTCATCAGAATGTCGTTGCATCTGGAGAAATTCTCAAGCATTGGAGTAATGAATATGGAGAGACATTCTCAAAATATCAATAGATGAAAGGCATCAAATTATAACGACTCTGAGGTGTTTTAATGGGGGAGAAGATTAAGAAGCATTGAAGAATGTAGTAAGTGCATGATACGATAAGAACCAGTACAAAAATACCATGAGCAAGAAGAAGTGCAAGTAAGGTAAATACACATATATACATTGATAAATTGAATGAATAATTACTAAGATTAGGTAACTCTTTATATACATACATTATATAAATATTGATTTCCAAAGTTTGATGCATATTATACATTGAAAATTCTAGTACATGTACATCACCAATAAATGAAAAAATAATCCATAATGTCTTAAATATTGTCATGTGCACATCATATTAGTTTTATGCAAAAATAATCTCAGAAATGTAAGGTCTCATACAAAAATATCAAGTTGCAAATAGTATTTTAATGTGCATAATAAATATAAAAATGCCCAAATAGGTCATATACCATCAAGTTCAAATGCCATATAGGTGTACATATAATGCCATGCACATAGGCATACAAAAAAATGTCATGTAAGACATATATATTTCCTAATCATCAAAATATATCCCTCTCTTGACATTGCTCGAAGAAGGCCCTCACTTAGATGAAAATGGAGATCTATGAGATGACTTTGGATCGTCTGAGCCCATGCTACGAGTCCTCTTCTGTTGAATACTCACCTGTAGATGAGCATGTAAATTCAAACAATTTTTTTTTGTCAAAACTTAATTTATATATGTTTTCAACATGTATTTAAGACCATGCTAGAATGAAAGTATTTACATAAATACACAAACTTACCACAAGTTTTTGGTCATGCCGAATATGCATCTCATAGTCAGATGAGTCATCAGGAGCTCTAGGAGTACGAATGGGGGTACGAAGACGACGAGATGGAGGAGTTCATGCCCTCGAAGTCAAAATGGAGGGGGTTGAACTTCCCTACATACACATAAGATCAAAAAATCTAACATCATAATTAGTAAAAATAGAACTAAGTACATGTATGTGTAATGACAATATTTTAACTAATTTAATCATTATAAAACTATTGTTTTTACCCTATCATGCCTATGAATCAAATGAACAGGGTTGTTATTTGTCACAAGTAACTCCTGTATATACACAATGAAGGACATTATTAACATAATTTAATAATTCTAAAATGAAATACATTAATAACATGTAATTTAACATAATATGAATCACAAGAGAAATTTAACTAAATTTACATGTTGTTCAAGAATACCTCAATGAATTACTCCCAATTTGATTTTATTACATCATCATCAAGCCCAATATCTCTAAATCTATATTACCAAATGGACTTTAAAGTAATAATTATGACCAACAAAATTTATCCCATTTGTGTGATTCACGCACAAGAGTTGAGGCAAACCTCGGGAATAATCCTGCAATAGCTATTATAGTCTTTGCATCCCATTCGTTATCTCTTTTTTTGTGTTAGATTATATGTCCAAGATCTAGTTGAGTCAATAAGCGAAATATTTTCCATGGAAAATCGTATGTTCTTATATCCAACAACGAAGGATTGTGGATGTTATTCATGGCCATCTTCATCATTTTTAGATACTAGTTTTAACACCTCACATGAAACATTCAAATTGAAAAATAGTCTACTACTCTCTGTTGTGGAAACTCAAACAATATGTGACATGTATTTTGTTCCCCAATGTCTCGTTCGATAATTTTTTAGTTAGCATATGTAGATCAGGAAAATACATATCATTTACATTGAAAATGAATAAAATGGTAGGAAATCCAATTTGATGCAACATGTCAATTAATTCACAACGACATTTTCCCAATTGGATCCTTGTACCCCTCAACATGTTTCCAAACTATATCAAACAATCAACTAGATGGGAGTTGTAACGCCCGCTTAAAACACACACAAATACAACACTGAAAAACTTGGATAAACTTTTTTTTTTTACTTACTTGGAGTTTACACGTCAACACAGGTGACCAGAAGGGGCTACGACCAACTCTCAATAAGCTTGACGCAACATTCACCACATAGGCAACAAGGCAACATACAACACCCAACATGAACAATTCAATTTTCTCTTCGACAAGGCACAACGTAAAAGTCCAAACACATTACACAGTTACAGTTAAGGCCATCCCACGATGTAAAATCTTGTAAGGTTATGTATTTACAAAAATGTATTTCAAACTTGAATTTACGATCTAGAAGATTCATGTTTTGATTCGCACCATTCTTTTACAAAGGTGAACTTATTTCTTTTATCCTATTGACTAATTAGCTTAAGACCAAGTTTTCTAAAGGAGAATCATTCTATAATATGTCAATAACTTTCTTAATTTGTTGATTTAAGAACATTTTCCATTTCTCACAAGGTTAATTAATTTTACTCGAGCCACTGAAACTTGGTCCACACCTCTATTGTATAGGTGACAAGCACAAGCTCCGATTGAGGGAAACTACCATTTTAGGTTCAGAACAATAATCTTCTTTGTGCAAGGATAAAAAATTTAACATTACTTAAGAAAGATTACAATGAACCAAGGAAAGGGTTAAGGAAACAGGTCAAAAAGAATTCAGCTTTAGGGTCTCATTGCTTATTAACCAATCTTTTATTGAGGCTAAGAATTTATCAAGATTGGTTAAAAGTTTCATTTAGACTTTTCTTGATTAAGTTTGACAAAGGAAAACAATTTACATTTCAAACGATTGAGAGAGATTGAAGGGTTTCTTAATCAATTTCCCTCCTACTTATATAACCTTATTATCTTCCAAAAACTAATCATTGATTTCACCATAAGATCATTTAAGAATTCACCATAAAAGGATAGTGTTGATTAGTTTAGCTTGGGGAAAAAAATATATATATATATATATATATATATATATATATATATATATATATTACCAAATATAGTTTCCTCTTTGATTGCTTAGGGGCTCAAATGTTATCAAGTAGATGACATCTACATTAATTTATTTGTATATATATTTTAGTTCAAATTTTATAAGGATTATGCAACCCATTTTATTATGCTTAGAAATACATTGTTACTATGTCTTAGAAGGGTTTACAACTCAACATTTTATCTCAAGAACAAATTTTACCATTACTCGTTTGTGAAAACTATACATGGTTACATCAATTCTTTCCAACATGACACACAACCCAAAGGGACAAACCAACTCTATGGAACCATGACTAGAGAATAAGAGAGTAATAACATTGGTCACGCCACGCTATACTATTATGAGAATTTATATAATACATTAGAACCACCCATAACCAAATGGTAATCATCTTTTATATTTTCCATGATAAAAAAACAAGCCAAAGTTTCAATAGTCATGATAACATTACTCCACAACACATAATATTAAAGCAATGGTTTTCTTGAATTCCCCACATAACCCATACCAGATTTTTACAACATAAAATTATTTGTATAAAAGAACTTCACAACCAAGTTTGATGCAATATTCTACAATTCTTTCCCTCATCTACTCGCATAATCCATCTGCAACAATTATTAACCTGAGTCAGTTCGCGATAACTGAGCAAGATAAGACTACACAAAGCAACAATAAGCTACTATCTAACAATATCCAGAAAGGAAAACATTATATTCCAAGAATTGGCTTGTAGCTCTAAATAATAACAACCCCTTAAGATAAATAAAATTTCCACCATGTCAATCTAAGAAGAGATCCTTATACTTCAATTTTTAACATTGTCTCAAAAGCAACGAAAATTAAACAATCATTTGAGAAGTGGCCATTGGCCTGATAAGTTAGAACCATGACTAGGGAATGAGAGAGTAATAACATTGGTCACTCCACATTATACTATTCTTAGAATTTATATAATACATTAGAACCACCCATAACCAAATGGTAATCAAATTTTATATTTTCCATAATAACAAAACAAGCCACAGTTTCAATAGTAATGACAACATAACTCTACAACACATAATACTAAGGCACTGGTTTTCTTCTGAATTCCCCACATAACCCATACCGGATTTTTACAACATAAAATTATTTGTACAAAAGAACTTCACAACCAAGTTTGATGCAATATTCTACAAGTTTTTCCCTCATATTCTACAATAATTATTAACTTGAGTCAGTTCACGAGAACTGAGCAAGATAAGACAACACAAAGCAACAATAAGCTACTATCTAAGAATATCAAGAAAGGAAAACATTCTATTCCAAGAATTTGCTCGTAGATCTAAATACTAACAACCCCTTAAGATAAATAAAATTTCCACCATGCCAATCTAATAAGAGAGCCTTATACTTCAATTTTTAACATTGTCTCAAAAGCAACAAAAATTAAACAATCATTTGAGAAGGGGCCATTGGCCTGATAAGTAAGAAACAATAGTCTAGTGTAATAGGATTTCCATCAAATAAACAATTAGGTTAAAATATTGAGAACTGATATTCAAACCAACAATCTACATTCATAAAAAAGGTACCAGAAGCACAAGCTATGATACTTATTTTTTGAAAAGACAAAATTGAACAATTAATCCAAGAGGAAGCACAAGATTCAAAGGTTAACCCAAAAGGTCGAGTGTATTAAAATTGTAATCATGTATTCATATATGTTATATGATGGAAATCTAATACATGACCACCACTCAACATTGTTTAACAAGGGAAGGCAAATAATAGTAGTTTCGACCATTGACTCCGAGGAATTTCACAATCATTCAAGAAGAGGCCACTGCCCTTAGAGGCTAGTAACAACAAGCGAGTGAAAAAGGGAGTTCCGTTAAACAAGAGCATTCAAAACATCTTCCAAGTTTTATAACGCTAAGGATTTACAAACCTCCACAATAAGTATAAAGTTCAGTTTAATTAAAAATAAATTATCTCCTTCTCAACAAAAACTATTTTAAAGCAACCCTTGGTAACATAATCAAACCATTCTAACAATTCTAACATAGGTACTACCAATCTTAATTAACAACATTAACATTATAAAAGGGAAAACAACAAGATAGAAAATAGAATATGCCACCAAAAAACTTCCCAAGAGGGAAATAGACCAAAGCAATTCTAGTAATAACTAGGTACTAGAATTACACAATTATAACCTCAAACTTAGGTGATCCGAAACTAGTTATGGTTCAAGCTTGATGAGGACAGTCAAGGTACCTTGTAAGGAAGGATGTAAAATTCTAGGAATAAGATTGATGATCGACAAGACTTTTAAACAAGCAAGCTCCGAATATGTTGATCACTCCAATCCTACAACCTTTCTTTCCCGGGATAAAAATGTTATCAAAGGGGCTTGAGAGTGAGCTAACAAAGTGCAACAAAAAGTACAATAAGCTCATGTGAAAATCAAGATGTTCATAGTTACCACAGGCTAGCTTTCCTAACATAAATTACTAGCTATAAACAACATGATAAACTTGATACTTAAATGAAGGAATGCAGATAAAAGGGTCGAAGGTTGATCACTTGAGAAAGAAAACATAATACCCAAATGAGAGGAAAAATATCTATGTTTTCCACTATCACACTGACAACAATAGTAGCTAAAACAAGAAGATATCAAGGGGTAAGTGCACCAAGTTGGGGGGCCAAAAGGGGGTCTTTAGTGGACACATTTTTTTGAAAAATAAAAACTTCAACTTCTACGAGTTTTTCAAAATAGTTACACTCAAAATTAGAAGATGTTGTAGAAATATGAATCGTAGAATTTTGAATCTAGTTTCTAAGATACTAAATTTTATTGAAAACATATAAGTTTAAGTGGGCCATATAAATAAAATACCAACAGGTGCTCCTTTTTTTATTAAAAAACATAATAGAGTGACTTCCATGCCCCCCCACCATTTTTAAGCAACATTTAGTATTTTTGAAAACCCTTTGGTAGAAAGATAGCTAGGAGCATCTAGTTTTTGTTATAATTTTTTTAGATTTTTGTAGAGAGTATATTTTTTTAATGATTTTTCTAGTACAAAAATTTTATGTTTTGAAAAATAACAGAGCTCCAACCGTGCCCCCGTAAACTACCTCAAAAAATATCTAAAATTAGTTTTTTTTAATATGTATAAAATTACACCTAGTTTGTGCCTAAAAAACTTTTATTCATTTTCAATGAGTTGAAAAAAAGATACACGACAAAAGATAGACATGTTTAAACTTCAAAAAATAGCTATAAAAAGACATAGTTAGAAAATAAATAATATGGAAACCTTGTATTTGTTAGGAAAATTGAAAAATAATATTTATACAAAGAATAAACTCGCTTTACGTCGTGGTATAATTTTTTAAAACGAATTGATCATTTGATGTTGATTTATCATGGCAGAAGTTGGATTTTTGCGTTTTTCTGCAAAAACAAGTGATTTATTGTGTTTTTGTAGGTCCATGCCTCAGACTTGGGGATGTAAACTGGATCCCAAGCCTTGAGGCATGTGTTGGAAAAGGTAAAAATCATAATGCGTACGCATTATTCTTTGTTTATATATTGTGGTCCCCTAACATCCCTTTCATCTCTTTCACGAAAATTCTGCATACATTCTATCTGGTCTACAATTTTGTCTACATACTTGCACAATTTTTCAGTAGTTCATTTTTTCCCCTACCCCACTAGTTGATTTTTTCTAATCATGGGCAATAAAAGTCGAGCTAAGCACAAGAGGAAAGTCAAGAACAAAACACTGGAGAAATTAGAAGAGATGAGAATAAAGAAATTGAAAAGAATGCAATAACTTCATGCAGGGCAAGGTACATATGCTATATCAAATGTAGCTAATGTATTAGAAAATGAGGATGAAATATATAATGAAAATGTAGAGAATAATGATTTTGCAATGAATAATGATATTGAATTGAATGATAATGTTGGTATGGATGAAGAAATTGACATGAATCCAATTGTTGAACCCTTACATGAGAATCCAAATGTTAACCCCAAAATTTGTATGAAAACACTGAATGAAGAAAGTAACCTTGTAAATGAATCTTCACCTCTAAGAACTCCTCCTTCCATTTTGCGAAGAAAACCAATTCACTTGATTGAAATTGATGAAAACATTATAAAACCAATGCCTAACAAAATGTCTGAAAGAAATGCGAGAAGAAAAGCTAGTGAAATTTGGGATAATTACTTTGAGAATTTAAATGACTCACAAAGATGTCAATTATTTGTTACATTGATGAAATTAATTAATATGAGACCTATAATGAAGACCCTGGGGTTAAGAACATCTAATGTTGTTGATCAAAATGCGTCAATTGTTGAAAACATACATAAAGCATACCAAACTGTAGGTGGCAAAAGACGCACCAAAGATAGTAATGCTACACGGTGTGCACTTACTAATTGTATAGTAAGTGATAAAAAACTAATAAATGTTGGATTAGCAACATAAGCATTACTTCGAAGCTAAATAGAAAATAACTAATGAAAACAATAGAGAGACGTAAATGTCTTGAGTCACTCAATAACACTGACTATTGGGATTTCTCTAGCACACTTCCACGAAAAGACAAGAATACATATGATATTCTAAGAGAATAAATTGTAAAATTTTGGAATGAAAACACAAGGGTGTCACAGAATAGAAGCGATACATTAAAAAGAAGAATATGTTCTTGTAATCGTGAATTGTGTGGAAAACATTTCTTAAATATGACTCAAACACAATTGTTCTCTAAGTTTAAGAATGAAAATCCACAAATTAACATTAGCCAAAGATTATTTGAAATGAGGAAACCCTTTTAAATGAAAATCAATCACTTACGTACCACTTGTTGTTGCAGGCATCATGTTGAATTTTCAATGCATAATATGGAAACCTTGTATTTGTTAGGAAAATTGAAAAATAATATTTATACAAAGAATAAACTCTGCTTTATGTCATGGTATAATTTTTTTAAAACGAATTGATCATTTAATGTTTATTTATCATGGCGGAAGTTGGATTTTTGCGTTTTTCTACAAAAACAAGTGGTTTATTGTGTTTGTGTAGGTCCATGCCTCAAACTTGGGGATGTAAACTAGATCCCAAGCCTTGAGGCATGTGTTGGAAAAGGTAAAAATCATAATGCATACGCATTATTCTTTGTTTATATATTGTGGTCCCCTAACGTCCCTTTCATCTCTTTCACGAGAATTCTACATACATTCTATCTGGTCTACAATTTTCTCTACATACTTGCACGATTTTTCAGTAGTTCATTTTGTCCCCTACCGCACTAGTTGATTTTTTCTAATCATGGGCGATAAAAGTAAAGCTAAGGACAAGAGGAAAGTCAAGAACAAGACACTGGAGGAATTAGAAGAGATGAGAATAAAGAAATTTAAAAGAATGCAACAACTTTATGCAGGGCAAGGTACATATGCTATATCAAATGTAGCTAATGTATTAGAAAATGAGGATGAAATACATAATGAAAATGTAGAGAATAATGATTTTGCAATGAATAATGATATTGAATTGAATGATAATGTTGGTATGGATGAAGAAATTGATATGAATCCAATTGTTGAACCCTTACATGAGAATCCAAATGTTAACCCCAAAATTTGTATGAAAACACTGAATGAAGAAAGTAACCTTGTAAATGAATCTTCACCTCTAAGAAATCCTCCTTCCATTTTGCGAAGAAAACCAATTCACTTGATTTAAATTAATGAAAACATTATAAAACCAATGCCTAACAAAATTTCTGAAAGAAATGCGAGAAGAAAAGCTAGTGAAATTTGGGATAATTACTTTAAGAATTTAAATGACTCACAAAGATATCAATTATTTGTTACATCGATGAAATTAATTAATATGAGACCTATAATGAAGACCACAGGGTTAAGAACATCTAATGTTGTTGATCAAAATGTGTCAATTGTTGAAAACATACATAAAGCATACCAAATTGTAGGTGGAAAAAGACGCACCAAAGATAGTAATGCTGCACGGTGTGCACTTACTAATTGTATAGTAAGTGATAAAAAACTAAAAAATTTTGGATTAGAAACATAAGCATTGCTTCGAAGCTAAATAGAAAAACACTAATGAAAAAAATAGAGAGACGTAAATGTCTTGAGTCACTCAATAACACTAACTATTGGGATTTCTCTAGCACACTTCCACGAAAAGACAAGAATACATATGATATTCTAAAAGAATAAATTGTAAAATTTTGGAATGAAAACACAAGGGTGTCATAGAATAGAAGCGATACAGTAAAAAGAAGAATATGTTCTTGTAATCGTGAATCGTGTGGAAAACATTTCTTAAATATGACTCAAACACAATTGTTCTCTAAATTTAAGAATGAAAATCCACAAATTAACATTAGCCAAAGATTCTTTGAAATGAGCAAACCCTTTTACGTGAAAATCAATCACTTACATACCACTTGTTGTTGCAGGCATCATGTTGAATTTTAAATCCATTATGACTTTTTTTTGTCAAATACATCATAGAAGAATACAATCATTGATGGTGAAGACCTTGAGTATCCCACTGGGTCAGTGGTACTCACTGGAACTTGGCTTCAACGATATCCTATCAAAAAATCAAACATTTGGTTGTTTGAAGACTATGAAGTACATCGAAAGATACTTCACTATTCATGTTTGGTCCTTGCAACAAATATTAAATTGATCAAATATCAAGGTCGGCCATTAAACAAGAATCTATGGAAGGTTCGTGAATCAGATCCTGAAGCAATTATTGCTACTGTCAAGAGTAGAGTTGATCCTTGCGGTTCATTGGATTGAATTTGCAAAGATATGTTCTTTATGAATTTAATTTGAATATTTGCTTAAATGATTTTGTTTAAATTTTGTATGATTTAAAATTCTATTTAATTTTTTACTAACATGTTTATGTAGGTTAGTGGTGCCAAAAAAGCTTCCACCTTCACGTGGTTGGCACTATCAATAGAGAATTTATTATTCTCGAAGCCAAGTGAAGCTAAGAGAAATTAAATATTAGAAAGGAACAACAAACTGAAATTCTCATTTCACCACCTATATTGTATGAATCACCTATATTATTCAGGTGATTACGTCTTGCAGCTTTACACTGACTCAGACTACACTATTTTACACGTTTACAAACAATAGGACAACAAGATAACTGAATGGATATGGATTAAATGGTAAGAGGATTTTCTATAAGGACTGACATGGAGGTTTTGGACTTAACGAGACATCTCTAGGTGCCACAGAGTCTGAGAAATCACCCGTCAAAGATATAGCGTGTTTTGGTCTTAGGGCTCTTAAGGGACTATACCCGAACGAGGTAGCTCGAAAGCATGAGTAGCATAGGGAACCAAAAAAAATCTTCTACTAGCGTTCACCAGGCCATCTAGATGTGTTGGTGTAGATGGCTCGGTCCCATGAGATACCATTTACAAAATATAACATCTGGCAGCCTTACACTAATTATAACTATACTATTTCACGCATTTGCAAACAATAGGACATCAAGAGAACAAAATGAAGACGAATAAAATCATGAGATTTTTTCATAGAGGGCCTCAACATGGAAGTTTTGGATTTGATAAGATGTCTCTAGGTGCCACGGAGCCCGAGAAATCACCCGTCGAAGATATAGCGTGTTTTGGTCTCAGGGCTCTTAAGGGACTACGCCGGACGAGGTAGTTTGAAAGCATGGGGAGTGTAGGGAACCAAAACAAACCCTCCACTAGCATTTACCAGGCCATCCAGATGTCTTGGCATAGATGGTTCAATCCGACAAGCTACCCTTTCAAAAATATAGCATATGACAACCTTACACTAACTCAAACTGCACTATTTTGTGTGTTTGCAAACAATAAGATAGCGAGAGAACATAATGGATATGGGTAAAACCACGAGAGGATTTCATAGAGGGCCATGCCATGAAGGTTTTAGATATGATGAGTCTAATAAATCACCCATGGAAGATATAGGGTGTTTTGCACTCAGGGCTCTTAAGGGACTATGCCCAGATGAGGTAGCCCGAAAGTACGAGGAGTGTAGGAAACCAAAACAAAGCCTTCACTAGCGTTCACTAGGCCATCTTGACATGTTTCCGTAGATGGTTGGGTCCCATGAGCTACTATTTGCAAAATATAACATGTGACACTTTACACTGACTCAGACTACACTATTTCACACGTTTGCAAATAATAGGACAACGAGAGAACAAAATGGAGATGGATAAAACCGCGAAAGGATTTCGTAGAGGGCCCCGATGTGGAGGTTTTGGATCTGACGTGTGATTTCTTGGACTCTGTGGCACCTAGAGACATATCGTCAGATCTGAAACCTCCCATCGAGGCCCTCTATGAAAGCCTCTCGCGGTTTTTTCCATATCCATTCGGTTCTCTCACTGTCCTATTGTTTGCAAACACGTGAAATAGTGTAATCTGAGTCAGTGTAAGGTTGCTTTCTCTTTGTCCTATTGGATACATATATCTTTGATGAGTGATTTCTCAGACTCCATGACACCTAGAGACATCTCGTCAAATTTTTAACCTCCACGTCGAGGCCCTCTACAAAATCCTCTCGCGGTTTTGTCCATATCCTTTCGGTGATCTTGTTGTCCTATTGTTTGCAAAGGCCCAAAATAGTGGAGTCTGAATCAGTGTAAGGCTGCTAGATGCTATATTTTGTAAACTGTAGCTCGTGTGACCAAACCGTCTATGCTTTTGGGCTACTTCATCCGGGCATAGTCCCTTAAGAGCCCTGTGACCAAAACACGTTATATCTTTGACGAGTGATTTCTCGGACTCCGTGGCACCTAGAGATGTCTCTCTAGATATGAAACCTCCATGTCGGGGCCCTCTACAAAAGCCTCTCGTGGTTTTATTCATATCCTTTCGGTGATCTCGTTGTTCTATTGTTTGCAAACACATGAAATAGTGCAGTTTAAGTCAGTATAAGGTTATCAAACGCTATATTTTGCAAACGGTAGCTTGTGGGACCAAACCATCTGCACCAACACATCTAGATGGCCTAGTGAATGCTAGTGGATGTTTTTTTTTGGTTCCCTACACTCCCTGTGCTTTTGGGCTACCTCGTCCGGGCGTAGTCCCTTAAGAGCCCTGAGACCAAAACACGCTATATCTTCGACGGGTGATTTCTCAAACTCCATGGCACCTAGACATCTTGTTAGATCCAAAACCTCCACATCGGGGCCCTCTACGAAAGACTATCACTATTTTATCCATCTCCATTTTGTTCTCTCGATGTCCTATTGTTTGCAAACTCGTGAAATAATGTAGTTTGAGTCAGTGTAAGGCTGCGAGATGTTATATTTTGCAAACGGTAGCTTGTGGGACCCAACCATCTATGCAAACACATTTAGATGGCATGGTGAATGCTAATGGAGGCTTTTTTTGGTTCCCTACACTCCTTGTGCTTTCGGGTTACCTTGTCCGGGCGTAATCCCTTAAGAGCCCTGAGACCAAAACATGTTATATCTTCGACAGGTGATTTCTTGAACTTCGTGGCACCTAGAGACATCTTCGTAAAATCCAAAACCTCAACATCTAGACCCTCTACAAAATTCTCTCACATTTTTATCCATATCCATTTGGTTATATCGTTGTCCAATTGTTTGCAAACATGCAGAATAGTGTAGTCTAAATCAGTGTAAGGTTATCAGACACTATATTTTGCAAACGGTAGCTCGTGGGACTGAATCGTCTGCACCAACATGTCTAAATGGCCTTGTGAATGCTAGTGGAGGCTTTTTTTTGGTTCCCTATGCTCCATGTGCTTTCGGGCTACCTCATCCGGGCATAGTCCCTTAAGAGCCCTAAGAACAAAACATGTTATATCTTTGACGGGTGATTTCTCAGACTCCGTGGCACCTAGAGACATCTTGTCAGATCTGAAACCTTTATATCAGACCCTCTATGAAATAATGTCATGGTTTTATCCATCTCCATTCGGTTCTCTCGTTGTTCTATTGTTTGCAAACGTGCGGAATAGTGCAGTATAAGTAATCATAAGGTTGTCAGACACTATATTTTGCAAACGGTAGCTAGTGAGACTGAACCATTTACACCAACACATATGTATGGCCTGGTGAACACTAGAGGAGGATTTTTTTGTTCCCTAAGCTCCCCGTGCTTTCAGGCTACCTCATTTGGGTGTAGTCCCTTAAGAGCCCTCAGACCAAAACACGTTATATCTTTGACAGGTGATTTCTTAGACTCTATGGCACCTAGAGATGTGTCGTAAGATTCGAAACCTCCATGTCGGGACCCTCTACAAAATCCTCTCTTGGTTTCATCCATCTCCACTCAGTTCTCTTGCTATCCTATTGTTTCCAAACGCACGAAATACTACAATCTTAGTCAGTGTAAGGTTGTCAGACACAATACTTTGCAAACCGAAGCTCTTAGTGCCAAACCGACTATGCCAACATGTCTGGGTGGCCGGGTAAATGCTAGGGGAAGATTATTTTTGGTTCCCTACACTCCCCATGCTTTCGGGCTACCTCATCCGAGTGTAGTCCCTTAAGAGCCCTAAGACCAAAACACGTTATATCTTTGACATGTAATTTCTCAAACATCGTGGCACCTAGAAATGTCTTGTCAAATCCAAAACCTCCATGCCGAGCCCTCTAAGAAATCATCTCATGGTTTTATCCATATCCTTTCGGTGATCTCGTTGTCCTATTAGTTGAAAATGCAAGAAATAGTGTAGTCTGAGTCAATGTAAGGCTGTCAGACACTATATTTTGTAAACGGTAGCTCATGGGACCAAACCATCTGCACCAACACGTCCGGATGGCCTGATGAATGCTAGTGGAGGATTTTTTTGTTCCCTATGCTTTCCATGATTTTAGGCTACCTAGTGCGGGCGTAGTCCCTTAAGATCCCTAAGACCAAAACACACTATATCTTCGACGGGTGATTTCTTAGACTCCGTGGCACCTAGAGATGTCTCGTCAGATTTGAAACCTCCACATTGGGTCCTCTACAAAATTCTCTCACGGTTTTATCCATCTCCATTCGGTTCTCTCAATATCATATTATTTGCAAACGCGTGAAATAGTGTAGTCTGAGTCAATGTAAGGCTGCCAGACACAATAATTTGCAAACGATAGCTCATGGGACCGAACCGTCTGTGCCAACACATCCGGATGGCTTGGTGAACAATAGTGGAGGCTTTGTTGTTATTCCCTATGCTCCTCATGATTTTGGGATACCTCGTCCGAGCATAGTCCCTTATGAGCCTTGAGACCAAAACATGCTATATCTTTGATAGATGATTTCTCAGACTCCGTGGCACCTAGATACGTCTCGTTAGATTTGACACCTCATACGGGAGTTCTTATTTAATGACTAGATTGGCTTAAGAAATAATTTGATAGGGGAATGTCTAAGAACACACGGGAGTTATCAATCACCTAGTAAATCTTTCTTGTTTAGTTTTGAATGGGAGTCAACTAGCCTATGACTTAGTGACCTTCCATTCATTGATAATTTATGCTATGATAAACCCATAGATGATTTCAAAAGCACCTTCAAAATGATAGGGGTAGTCGTCAAGCCTAGTGAAGGGTGTGATGTGATTTCAAAATAACTTGAAATGCCTACGGATTTAAAGGTAAAATCAGGAATTGGACAGGATTAGACAATCAAGAATCATTGAGTGTCCATTCATCAAAATGTCATTGCATATGGAGACATTATAAAGCATTGGAGTAATGAATATGGAGATACATTCTCAAAATATCAATAGATGAAAGGCATCAAATTGTGACGACTCTGAGGTGTTTTAATGGGGGAGAAGACTAAGAAGCATTGAAGAATGTAGTAAGTGCATGATAAGATAAGAACCAGTACAAAGAGACCATGAGTAAGAAGAAGCACAAGTAAGGTAAATACACATATATACATTGATAAATTGAATGAATAATTACTCAGATTAGGTAACTCTTTATATACATACATTATATAAATATTGATTTCCAAAGTTTGATGCATATTATACATTGAAAATGCTAGTACATGTACATCACCAATAAATGAAAAAATAATCCATAATGTCTTAAATATTGTCAAGTGTACATCATATAAGTTTCATGCAAAAATAATCTCAGAAATGTAAGGTCTCATACAAAAAGATCAAGTTCCAAATAGTATTTTAATGTGCATAATAAATATAAAAATGTCCAAATAGGTCATATACCATCAAGTTCAAATGCCATATAGGTGTACATACAATGCCATGCATATAGGCATACAAAAAAATGTCATGTAAGACATATATATTTCCTAATCATCAAAATATATCCCTCTCTTGGCCTTACTCAAAGAAGGCCCTCCCTTAGACGAAGAATGAGATCTATGAGATGAATTTGGATCATCTGAGCCCATGCTACGAGTCCTCTTCCGCTGACTACTGCCTATAGATGAGCATGTAAATTCAAACAATGTTTTTTTGTCAAAACTTAATTTATATATGTTTTCAACATGTATTTAAGACCATGCTAGAATGAAAGTATTTACATAAATACACAAACTTACCACAAGTTATCGATCACGCCCAATTTGCATCTCATGGTCAGATGAGTCATCGGGAGCTCCAAGAGTACGAATGGTGGTACGAAGACGATGAGATGGAGGAGTCCGTGCCCTGAAGTCAAAATGGAGGGGGTTAAACTTCCCTACATACACATAAGATTAGAAAATCTAACATCAGAATTAGAAAAAATAGAACTAAGTACATGTATGTGTAATGACAATATTTTAACTAATTTTATCAATATAAAACTATTGATTTTACCCACCCATACCTGTGAATCAAATGAATAGGGTTGTTATCTGTCGCAAGTAACTCCTGCATATACACAATGAAGGACATTATTAACATAATTTAATAATTCTAAAATGAAATACATTACTAACATGTAATTTAACATAATATGAATTACATGAGAAATTTAACTAAATTTACATGTTGTTCAAGAATTCCTTAGTGAGTTGCTGCGCAGATGAAATCACAGCGACAACACCTTTCTCTACTTGTCACAGAGATGGTGGGGTGTCTAGTGAAGTCAACATATTTATCAAACATGTATCACGTGAGTTAGATGAACATACAAGAACATACATATATTTTACTTCAAAACTAAATGTGTGTGTGTGTGTGTGTGTGTGTATGTATGTATGTTAAAATTTTACACAATTAACATTCTAAATTACCTCTGTGAATGTATGTGTACGCATGGTGCTCGTCGCCTATGGTCGGGATGAAGATGCACCTCCCTCGCACAGTAATATCAATGCATGTACATGTGTAAATACAATTATTTCAAAAATTTAACATATATAAGCAAATCAAGTACTCCAAACTTTTTGTAGCACACATAATAAAAGATAACAAATACCTGCAAAGGTGACGCCGATGACTTTAATCCAAATGTATCACTCAAAAAGGCATCTGACATAGTGACATTATCATGTGCACCCCTAGTAACAACTCCACCAAAATCAATACTCATGAAATTATCATCCTCCTCGGGCCCCAAACATATGCTACCACATGACAAGCAAAGATGTGGCCTCATGCTAATACTCCATGAGGGAATACTTTGTGTATCTCTATGAGCATCTGTCTCATAAATCTCCCTCATATGTCGAACAAGGGTCGTAGATAGCCCTTGAAGCACGTCAAGTGTATCAATCTCTAATGTATCCTTCACTGCTAGAGGGACAATCTCAGGGTGATGAGGATTTTTGTGGGGAATCTACCCTGTTGAATAGGTGCACATTGTGCACTTGGTTGATCTGTGCTGATCCTTTTCCTCAACCCTAGAAATCTCAAAATCAAAATAATTTGGGATCTCGTTGAGGATAAACTCACTATAGAGTTTCCTCAGAAAGTATAGTGGCACCTCGTTGTTATTGCAAGGTGGAAAATCAAACATCACCCACCATCGATCCCAAAAATTATTTTTAATTAAATTATTATAACACCAATGGATGGGAAACCATTTGCATGACAACAGAATAGGAAAATTAGTGAGGGGGTTCGTGAATAAGGTGCATATGAGGTCTTTTTGTAATTTCTTTTTTCTTTACATCCACATATGACAATTTGTTGGCATAATAAACCATGCAACCCTCTTTGTAAGTTGTCCAATGATCAATTTTCCCTGTTTTCGCGTCAACTTGAACAAGTAATGCCTCCAATGTGTTTGTAAGAGATGCACGATGGGAGTTTATAGATTGTGAATCCCTCATTCTTTTTTTTAAATCCTCAATTTCAATTTTGTTTTCAACTATGTGGGCTATTAAATCTTCTTGATTACCTGGGGGATGTTGAGCAATTGTGGGAGGGTTGGGAGGGATGACATGAATAAAAGGGTTTGGTTTTGGTTGATTCCCTCGACCTTGAACTATAACAATAAGAAAAATGTACTCTATTCAAATTCTACTCTATAATTATCATATAATGCGTACGCTTGATGCTTTGGTAAATAAAAAACCTAAATATTTAAAATGTGATCACGTTATAATAGAATGCGTACGTGTTTTTCTTTTTTCAGGTTTTTGTCCACTTTTTCCCCCAACTTCATGCACTTACCCTAAGAGGAAAGGAGATATTTCCAAGCAAGGCGTCCAAACCCACAACAAAAGTAACAATGACAAACAAATTTCAGGGAAAGGGTGGTTCAATTTCATGATATTTTTAAATCTAGCAAATGTAGCAATGAGTAGAATTATCTTTCTTGTTTCTCCAGCTTCAAAAAGTCACATAGACACCGCACGGACCAGCAATAAAAATCTTCAGGTATAATCTCCCCTCTTCTACTGGTTGGGCACTCAAACTCCATTCTCGTCCATGTTTAGCATGGGCAGAGAGTTCTTTTTATAAGTAATGTCAAACAGAAAAACAATGGTCTCAAGGACTGTCATGACTGTAGTATACACAAAATGGGTTTATTGAAAAAGGCCCAGTACACACGTGAAAGATAAGGATAAAGCCAGACTCCACAACCTTGCAACATCCTCATAGCCTGTGTCAAGAAGGGAATGGTTAGAGCAGGGTATGGACATCCATCAAAGCAATGGGGGAAAAGGATGTTTTTTTCAGCTGTGGAAGTAAGAGCTATAGGGCCACACAAGCAAACAGTGGGAGTGTAAACACGAGGTAGGAGAACCGTTTCATGAAAATCCTCAAAGGGGTGAGGTCGCAGGAATGCCACAACTGCAGGGTCTGCACAGGAGGACCAAAAAAAAAAAATGGCTTGTATACCCACATGCAACCAATTGGTGTCCAACCTCCTCATTTCACCTCTGCCAGTATGTACACAATCATGCCAAAATAATAGCTTAGGAACAGGCATGGACATCCATCGAGCATTAGGAGAAGAGATTTCTGTCCATTGTTGTAGTCTCAGGCACCCAGGAAGGATTACAAACAACAAGCACAACAAGGAGTATGTTTTACGGCCTCTTCCCTTTGCCCTTATCTGTAGATCTCTCCCTATCATGCGGCTAGCAGATTGAGTTTCCAGGCCCACCGCATCAGTGCCTAGCACGATTTCAACAAAAAAACAAGAAGGAAGGAGGCAGGAGGCCACCAAAAACCATTCCCGCCTTGTCATCTCAAACCACAAATTTTATTTTATTTTAGAAGAAGTAGAACACCATTCGATGCCCAACAACATTAAATTTAGGTGGGTGGAGCCATGTGCTATGATAGGCCGTTGCCAGGGAGGATGAGGGAGTAGGTAGAAATCAACAAGTTCCTCAATTACGCAGTCTTTTCACATTAAAACAAATTCAGTCCCCTCTAAAATGGCTCCTTCCAAAATCCTCCTCCTTACACTCAATAACTTAGCTAAGATTTGGTGATAAATTATGCGAAATATAAATCCCCCTTTTTTATAAAAACTTTGTTCAAATTATTAGGTATATTTTAAATAATATATTCCTAAAATAACCTCGAAGAGATTTTAGTGTTCCAATGATAGCAAGCATGATAAGATCACCAAAAGTATGAAAAAAAATTATGTTACAAAAGACCCCGATGACAAAACACACTTATGTCCGAACGAGAAGGCATGATGGAACAAAAAGAAGAAGAAAGGATGTTAAAATAACTTCACAATTAGGTGAAGGACGCAATTGTGGGATTTGAACCAAATGGGGCATTAAAGGAGTGGGGCACATTGTCCATATGCTCATGCAACTCATTGATGGTGATTGTCACATCTTTAATACTCTTTCTTACAAACACTACAGATGAATTTTGTGCATGATTGTCTTATATATGCTTTCTTCATCAATAGTAAAGTTGTAATTTGTTTTGTTACAGTCCCTCCTCCTAACAATAAAAATCATGAAATTGTTTATTTGATATGGAAAAACCTTAGCTATTGTTTTAACTTCATGTGGAAATTTTATTGTATGTCATTTATATTTATATTGGCCTCTAGTTATATGTGTCATTTATAAGATTGGGTTTATATTGTCTATTAGCGTTTTTACGATCAATATTAAATTTGTAAGTTTTTGTGGTTGTAGTCCAAGATCCATATTGTTTAATGATATGTTAGGTACATCTATTTAAGACTTAATCTTTAAATTTACAAATATTTGATAACTCTATCTATTATGTAAGTTGAAAACTTATAATTAATGAATATGAAATTTAAACTAGGATCAATTAACTTGTATTTAAGTAAACTGTATAATTTATATCAAAACACCAAACCATATGAAATAAAATTTCCAAAATATTTTTAAACTTGGAAATGAAACATGAAATACTTTCACCTCATTATTACATATATAGTTCTTATCGCTTATAGTTCACTCTAATTTTTAAAAATAAAATTTGGAAAAATACACGGATCCAAAACTTATGGAACTCTTATTACTCAATCATTATGAAATCCACACAAGAATTTTTTGTATTTATAAATCTATGTGTTTCTCAACAGCCTTATGCCACCCACTGATTTACAAGTTTTTACACAGACAAATTTGCTATACTCTCACAAGAATATCATTGTGAAATTTGTTGATGCCATTAGTTAAAATAAATATTTTTTATTATATGGCAGGATTGTTATTTATTTTCTTTGAATATCATTTTCTTCGCTTTTATAAAATTTTGTTTGAAAATAGAGTTGCAGTTATTTCAATTGAGTGTAGTTCAACCAAAGGGATACATATTTCTATATATTTAATTTCACAAACTTCTCATAGGTTCAATTCTAAATAAAAATTTAATAATGTGCAAAAATAAAAGATGAAATGTCGAATTTTAGATATTTTGTTACTTCATATATGTTTTTTAATTTTGTTGTTGCTTGTTTTGTATTTACTGTCGGTTATTTTTGTATTTACTATATAATATAGTTGAAGGTTAATATGACCCTTGCATCTTGAGATATAAATAATTTTACATTAAGTTCATCATTTTGATTTCATGATGGTGTTTTGGTAGTGCCTACTTTGTTTGTTATGTTGTGTATTAGTCAGTGTAATTTCTTTTTGTTGTGATTATGCACATTCTCATTTGTGGTGGAAATATAAATAGTACTGCCAAATTATTCATAATAGCTCTATATATCCTACTATTGGTTTTTGTCATCAATAACTTCCAATCGTCAATTGTTGGATTTTCATCTCTCATATTTGGCCGATAGGTCTTACTAAAGTGAAGTTATCATCTTAGTCGTCATATACATAAAATGAATTAAGGATGTTTTTTCAATAAATTTTTTTTGATATTTTCTTCTCGATTTTTCACTATTTGGGAGGCTCAGTTATTACCAAACATGAGAATTATGAGAGTAAGCAAGCATCTTCACCCACGAATGATCTTGATGTTGGTGTTTCTAGTGCTCGTAAATATTTTTTTATGGACATTATATTCAAACTAAAAAAGTATAAAACAAGAAGAATAGAGAAATGCATACCAGTTTCATGTGAATCTCTTCCTAGCACTTCTACCGGGTTTTATGGTAATTTAGGAGCTAAATTATCTTATGATATTTGAATTTTTTCATGGCATTTTACAGAGCCTCATCCTCGATCCTCATATACCAATTAAATGCTAACCTACTCTACCATATAACTAAGGAAAACCTACTCCTCTTACATATCCCTTTGTGTAACCTCTTTTCTATCACATATTCCTTGAGCTTCTTCAAGGTTTTTCTCTCCTCTTTGTGGTGCATACATAAATGTGTCCAAGTGTGTGTGTGTGGAATGTGTACTGAAGAATGGAGAAGCTCGATAGTTTTACAAGATGGTGCTCATCATAAATGCAGGATGACTATGACACATATCGGGCATATCTAGGAAAGCCAAGTAGCGCCTATCCTATTTTAATTCCAAGTCAAGCATGTCCCACAATTGAGGTGAAATTGGTATGGTTATTTGAACATTGTGGGTTGGACATTGTCCTTAAATGTCACCACCAGTGATCACAGAACTGCCATTTCCTATAAGGTGGTTCCCCCTCATTATAAATGGCTCCAAATCTATTCATATCAGTGTATTAAGTTCACAATCACACTATTAATTTATTGAGTAAGAATTATCATTTGACATAGCATTAATTATGGTAAATTGAATGATTGATTGTTATGAAACATAATATATAATATTATAAGTTCAAAAATATGACATATAGAAAAATCATTAAAATATGCATTAAAGTATAGTTTATTTAGGTTTATTGTATATCATTTGTAAAAACAAATCATACAAGAGCAATATATGATTGAAATCTACTAACATAAAACTTTATTGAGTTCCCCTATTTTTATATTCATAAAAAACACATAAAATACAAATATATCATCCATCAAAATAAAAATTGCAATAATCACATTTGTATTATAATTAAAAACATCAATATGTTTAATTTTTACATTTTTAACACGTAATAACTATCAAAGTAATAGTTATTTTAATGTCAATACCTCAAATTATATTAAGTATATGTATTATTAAGTATCCTTAATCTCAAAGCTATACTTATTTACTACATATCAAACTTGTTTTATTATTATATGTTTTCCACACCAAAAAATATTATAATAAATTGTACTTTCATACTCATTCCTTAGCTAATATTCTTTCACGCATTCAAACAAGATCTCTAAATGTAATTAAAATGCTCTTGAAATATTTTATCTACGTAATTGGTTGGTATACTCAAAAACATTATTTCAGGCAATAAACAACGAGCTCCAAAATACACCATATGGCTAATGCATTATGATTTATTGGTAGACTTCTCCATGAAAAAAAGAAAAACTTCTAAACGATACTCAAATAGACGTAAAATTTAAGGTTGAGGTCTCCTTGTAAAATACACAAATAAATATGAATTTCAAGGCTCTTATGTTAAAAATTACACATAGCACATTGATTAGTGAGTTCATTATTTTTTGGTAATTTTTCTACTGATTTGTGACAAACGACATCATTTTAGTTGCACCATCATTTTGTTATTGAAAAAATATATTTGAGGAAAAATGGGCCCACACATCAAAACAAAAAGAATCAATTATAAATGATGAAAACACTTGCAGAAAAGAAATATATATATTTAAATTTCTATTTCAAAGCATTCTTAATCAATTATAAATTATTGTTCATTGTTCATTACATCTAATCTAAAATCTTATAGTCACAGTGCCTGTCGGGCACTTTTTATGTATTGTATAAATATCTTATCCACGGTAACAATTATTTTGAATTCTCCCCACAATAATTTTGCATGGCGTTTACTAGAAAATGTTGGTCTATCACTGACAGAAGGCAAATGTCCCAAATCTCCCACAAAAATCATAGATATAGCTCCAAAACTCATGTTTGCATAAATTTAGGAAATCTTTGACGAAGTCACACAAGATTCACAATCCAAACTAATACCTATCACGTGAGTTTGTATAGGGGTTTTAAATATTAGTGAATATTGACCCAATATATTGCACCATAAAAAGGGGTATAAGAGTTTATATTATAAAGGTTTTTACATATATTGGGGGTAGGATATGTAGAGTGATAAGGAGGATGGAAGGATATTGGGGGTAGGATATTGTTTTTATTGTGTGTTTTGTCGAAGTACTGGCACGTTTTTAAGAGAAGCAAAGTGTATTTCCAGAGTAATGATACTACATAACTCTCAATATCTAAGACATCCTTCATAATATCATCACTAAAGCATATATTTTACATTTGATTCATTTTTTAAGGAGAACAAATGTTATGAAGATTTAATAAATTTAACTAACAACAATGCGGCCACATATGACCCTTCACATTACTATACAAGTTTGATTAGTGTGACAAATGTAGATAGAAAAGAGAGTAAAAGAGATAAAATTATATATAATGAGATTTTTTACTTTTTCAAGTCCAATAAGAATTTGATCAAAGTTTTAAGTGGGAATATAATTTTTTTTTTAAAATGTAAGACATTGAAGAGGTGGAAATAAAAAGGGATATTAAAAATGTCAAAGGGAAAGTGTCAGAGGTATTTTATAATTCAAAATTTGTATCGGGAGGGGTATTAATAATATAAGATTGAAATTTAGATTTGGAAATAGGGGTATTATTTATTATCCTATGAACACATGATAGGACATAAATTTACATAGTGAATCCCTCATGGACAAAGTCAAGAGTTCGTTTTCTAGCAATATTTTTTATGATGCTCATTTCATCAATCAATATGTATTTTATGTGGTGAATGTATTCCTGGAATATCTTTGATTGGGATTCATAGTTGGGAATGGATCGTTAACACACCAATATTGAAAGCAACAACTCATGTTGGTGCAAATAATAAAAATGGAGAACACTCATGGAATGCTACATCTTGAAGAGCTTAACAAATGATGCCAATTACATATGTTTTTCATGTTCTTGTTGTTCCTTACATTATCATGAATAATGGTAAGAAATGTTGACCTTGATGATAATGTGTCATAATCATATCCAGTGGCACATAAGGTTTCATAATTCATATTTGGTAATATATCATCATCTATTAAAAACCCATCATCTTTCATGGTGCTTATGAATTTTATTGTTTTATTTATGTATTTTTCACCTCAATATTTGTAATTCCTTGTTGATTTTCAATCAATATCTCTTCTTCCTAGCATATATATTTTATTTACTTCCATAATTTGGCCACGTTGTAGTCTAAATATGATTCCCCTTAATTTGTGTTGTGTTCCGTTGAGTAGGTTGATTATTTTCATCTTCATAATCACTATGGGTTTTAACATATCTTTTGGAATAGTCCTTCACTTGACATGTGAAGGATTATAATTGAATGACTCCCAATTTGATTTTATTACATCATCATCAAGCCCAATATCTCTAAATCTATATTACCAAATGAACTATAAAGTAATAATTATGACCAAAAATATTTATCCCATTTGTGTGATTCACGCACAAGAGGTGAGAGAAGGGGGAACACATTTGAATGAGGGTATCATGAATAGAATCTGGGAAAGTCCAGATAACTCCAAAAAATGACAAAATCCAATTCCAGATAAAGTTTGGGAAAAGGGGCAGTGAAGAAGGAAATGAGAGGAGGACTCCAAGGCTTTGCAATAAAGAAAACAACATGTGGGAAGTGAGAATCCTCTCCTTTTTAAGTTCTCTCTCGAGAGGAAAGCATTCTTGAAGGAGAGCCAGGCAAAGAAGCCAATTTTGGGAATAGACTCTTTGGGCCAAATTTTGTAGAGTGGAGGTCCAGAACTGGTATGGGGCTTGGTGTCATAGGTAGCTTTGACTGAGAAGGGACCAGAGGGGGAGAGGGGCCAGATACAATCGTCGGTAGGAGAGGAGAAAGGAATATAGAGAGAGGAAAGGGAAATCTCAACTGGTTCAAAAGTTGACTCTGAAGTTCACTGATGCCCAACCAATCTGGTAAATGCCAAGAGGGGATTGAATTATGATCTCTCCAGTAACCAAACACTTTCCTACCATGGTGATTGATGAGGTTTCTTTTGATAGGGTCCCAAACAGGGTTGAGGCACAAAGGTTTATCACCAATCCACCAATCGACCACAAGTCTATTAATCTGCCATTACCCAACCTCCACTTGGTCCCAATACAGAAGAGGAAGAGAGCTAGTAACCGAGTTCCAAATAGCCTAGCCGTGGGGTGGGGAGGAGAGAAGGAAATATTCATCTTGCATCAAATATTTAGATCTCAACAGCTAAGCCTAGTGCGAGTTACCTTGAGCAACTTCCCAACCAATTTTAACCAACAAAGGCAACATTCATATCAGCAATCTGTCTGATACCAAGCCCTCCCAGATTGGTCGGCTTAAAGACTTCATTCAAGAGACTAGGTATATCCATTTTTTGGATTCCACCCCCAACCAGAGAAATTTATTTTGGATTCCCTCAATAGAAGAAATCACTGAGGAAGGCATTTTGAGAAGAGACATGAAATAGATAGGTAAACTCTGAAGAGTAGCTTTGACTAATTGAAGTTTTCCAACCTGACTAAGAATGGATCCTTTCCAAATGGCCATTTTTTTTGGTATCTCTCAATGATAGGATTCCACAAATGCTTGGTTTTTTCCTTGGAAAAGGGGAATGCCAAGATAGGAGGAGGGTAAGTCCATAATTCTACAACCAAATATGTCAGTAATCCTTCTTTGAGTTTGAGCAGTGGTGTTTAGGAAAGATATACTACTTTTGTTGAAGTTAATCAATTGCTGAGAGGCAAGTTGATAGTTTTCTAAAATTTCTTTGAGGTCACGAGCTTCAATCACCGAGGCTACACTCAAGAGTAGAGTATCATCCAAAAATTGGCTATGAGTGGCAGTTGGGGGGAGTGGAAGTGATTTTGATACCAGAGATGACCGAATGACTTTTGGCTGACTCAAGTGCTCTGCTGAGGGAGTCTGCCAGTAACAGGAAGAGGAAAGGAGACAGAGGGTCCCCCTATCAAATACCTCTGCTATTTTTGAAGAATATTGTCGAGATGCCATTTATGAGGATCGAGAAGTAAGGGGTTGCAATGTAAGAAAAAATCCAGTTACACCATCCATTGTTAAAACTGTAACTTTTTAGAACCCCGATCAGGAAAGTCCAGCTAACTCTGTCAAAAACTTTTTGCATGTCTAATTTGAGGATCATCCCCATGGAATTTGAGTGATGGGCCGAGTGGATGGCTTCATGAACAATGATGATTACCCCCTTGGATAAAGTGACCACTGATGAATCCATTCTGATTTGACGTGATGAGGTTGTTCATCAGGGGTTTAAGTCAAGCGGCTAACATTTTGGTGATGATTTTGTAGGAGGTGTTGCAGAGGCTAATTGGCCTGAAGTTGGCAACAGACTTAGATCCAAGAGCTTTGGGAGCAAGAGCTATGAAGGTGGTGTTCCACTCTTTCACAAGGGAGTTGTTGGACTAGAATTCGTTAACTTCCTTGAAGAGGTTTTGCTTGATGATTTCCTAGAAGATTTGGAAAAAGGTAGCAGGGAAGCCATCGGGGCCTAGACCTTTGTCACCTTTCATAGTGAAGACCGCTTTATGAATTTCCTCCATAGAGAAGAGTTTTGTTAAATTTCCATTCGTGTCATCAGAGATTAATTTGGGAATGTGTTGGAGCATCTTGGCCATAGCTTGCTCGTTGGGAGGGTCCTCAGCCTGAAGAAGATTAGAATAAAAAGAGACCAATTCATTAGAGATCTCAATGTCACAAGTTAAAATATTACCTGCCGGAGTTAGCAGTTCTTTGATTTTGTCCCTCCTTTTGTGTTTAGAGGTTGTAATGTGGAAGAACTTAGTGTTGCAGTCTCCCTTATCCAGCCAAAGCACCTGTGGTATCTGCTTCCAATATGTCTCTTCTTCCTTTAGGGTATTTTGGAAGTCGCTGAGAAGATGCCTTTCTTATTTATGGAGTTGTTCTGTTCTTCCTTCTACCTCCATCAAAGCTGAAATGTTAGCTATTTCCTGAGTCAGATTTTTTTTACGAATTATGTTGTTGCTGAACACATTGCTCTTCTAGATCTTAACCTACTTTTTAATTTCCTTAAGTTTACTAGAGAACTTAAACATATCGGAGCCCTGAATTTTGATATCCCACTAGATCTTAATAAGAGGGTCCAGATGATTATTTTCCAGCCAGGCAAGCTCGAATATGAAGGGAGGATTTTTATGTTCATCTTGTTGTTGGCACATAGAATTAAAGGGCTATGGTCAGACGCCGCTCGGGTTAAGAAACTGAGAAATAAATTGGGGTAAAGTGGGATCCAATCCAAGGATCCTGTAGCCCTATCCAATCTTCTTTGTATGTGATTTCCCCACTATGCGATTGGACCAAGTGAAGGAGGTACCATGTAGGTCCATATCAAAGAGAGTCTCCCCACGTATGAAATCAGCCAGAGCTTCCATGCTATTGGGATTAACAGTGGCTCCACCTTGCTTTTTGGAAGGGTAGAGAGTGCAGTTGATGTCTCCCATAATAAGCATAGGGAGATTTCCACAAATTTTTATGAAATTTGAGATGTCCTACCAGAGTCTTTCATGCTGAGATTCCAAGTTCAGGGCATAAACATTGATTGCAATCCAAGTAGAGTCAGAATCTACCTCTTGGAAGAGAATGCACAAAAATTGGGGTGCTGAAGAAGGTAGTCACCTTTGAAGTATTTGGGTCCCATAGAGTGTATAAGCCTCCCAAATTACCTATAGCAAGCTGTGAAGAAAAAGAGGTGGCCGCCAAATTTTCAAGAGGCTATCATCCTTTTTTAGTTTGGTTTCTTGAAGCATGATAATGTCAAGAGAGTGGTTAAATTTCATATCCTTGAGGACCCTCTATTTTTGCAGAGAGTTAAGCCCTCTTATATTCCATGAGATCACCTTCATTTATTGGATTTGGGTTTACTCCCCACAACCATGGGGATGGTGCTCTGTGTTCCTAGGGCCACATTTAGGGCTGATTCTTACTACATGTTGACATTTCCCGGGGTATGTCCATGGAATTTATCAGTATCAATATCATGTTTCTTGCAACTACTTGGTCATGCGGGTGTTCAAACTATCTTCAGAGGATTGCATGGAGGGGGAGATCAGAGAATCAGAGAGGGGGAGGAAAGGAGGACCGAGGAAAGTGGAGTTAGCAGGAGGAAACTCTGATCCAAGACCAAGGAGAGGGGGAAGGGATCAGAGAAGGTTGGAGGGTGAGGAGTGAGAAGGTAGAGAGGGCGGGCAGCAACAACCACCGAAGGGGGAAAACCAGGGAGGAGGGGGGAGGGGAGGCTAGGGAGACCTTGGTGGGAATAGAGACCAAAGTGGAAAGAGGCTGGGGATCGAGAAGGGTGACCAAGTTGGAGTCGGTCGTGATCTCTCCTTCTTCCAGGAGGGAAAAGGGGTTGGAAGTGGGGATGATCGGGGTCTCACATGATTAGCGGTGTAGTGGTTTAAGGTTCCACATGATTATGACAAATAGGTTCTGCTCTTATAGTCACCTTCATCCCATTCGAGTTCTAAAGATCATGTGCTACTAGTCTGATGACAAATAATCACCCATCTTGGCAGTGAAATCACATGATAAGAAAATGGAAAAGAGGGGAGGGAGATCAATAATAGATATGTCTTGTGTGAATGTAAAGCAAGGATAGGCATGGATAATAATTTGAAGCCCCTTAATTACTCCCACAATTTGGACTGTAGTACCGTCTAACTGGAAAACTCCTCTTGATATTGGACTATATGGAATTCTTAACACATCTGCAATCTACTTGGGCATCATGGAACTACTAGCTCCAGAATCGATCATACAATTGTGCACCAAATGATCACCAATAATCAATGAGATATAGAATGTTGGTGGTTTTCTAGTCTTAGAAAAAAAATTCTGGTTGGCATAGGTTGGTTGCCACTTCTAATTCCTGACCTGATGATCTATTGGTAGTACCAAAACTGTTCAAAGCCTCTCATAGCAAGTTCCTCTGAGAAGGGATTAAGAGTGCATTCCACATCGTGACACTCAAATTGGTCTTGTTCATTTGCTCCACAATGTTGAATGGAATTGCCCCAAATTTTCTAATACCTTTCTAGGCATTAGAGTATTCTTTTGGAAAATGCTTATTGGGCACTTTGATACGTGAAGTCCCATTCATCTTTGTAGAATGATCTGTGGATACTTCTGGTGATTTCTTTCCCATGCCTTTATCATCTGATATTTGTGTTTGAGGCTGTGAAATATATTCCTGATCAGTTTTGGGAGATTACAAGTCTATTGCCCTCTTCTTGGAACGTGTGTTGGATGCCACAGTGGAGGTGTCAATATTCAAACCACAAAATTCTTGTTTTCCAATTTAGTAGCATAGTTTCATCAAAAGGTTGGTCTTGGCTATCCTAGGTGGATGGTCCAGATGATGATTCGGGTGGGGTGGATATGTTTTGGACCATAAGGGCCTGACTCAGAACTCCATTTGCGCAAATATTATGGTTGTGAGGCTGAGAAAAAGGATAACGCCATTCGTAATCTTGAATGAGGTTATTCTAGACTAGTACTATGGCTCTGGAAGAACTAGCAGTAGAAGGGTTCCTGAAGTTTAAAGGCTTCACACTCGTGGCTTGACTAATGGCCTGATTATTTTCTTTAAAAGGAGGATGACTTGCCGGATATTGGGATTGGAATGTTCGAGCATATTGGGATTGTTGCCTTTTAATCACTACAAGCTCATTTACGAAGGTCTGCAGTAGTTATTTGACTTTAAATAGATCATTTGAAGAGGCCGGGGCAGATTGAGCTAGCTGATTAGAGGCTGTTGGAATAGGTGAAATGATAGGCTGATTATTTGTAAGATCCAGAGAAAATGGCATTGGTGGTCGAGGAGCTATCTTTCCAGCCTGAATTAAGGAATTTTCCACATTTATGGCTATGTCATAAGCATCAAGTAATATAGCCCCCCATGGATTGAATCATAACTACTACATCACTATTCAAAGCTCACAAATAGTATAAAAATGCATTATTTGGAGAGGTCTTAATGAGTGCTAGAATCCTATTCCAAGTTCTGTGAAATCGGAAGTTAAAATCACTCATGTACTCTGGGAGCTCTCTTTATGGTAGTGAGTTGTTCTAAGAGTGATAGGTGATCACTCTTGTCTTCAAATTGTTTACAAAGCTTCTCTCCTAACTCATCCCAAGTTGTTATGTTGTTAACAAGCAACCCTCGAAACCATTAAAGTGATTTTCCCTTGAAGGAAGTGGCCAGAAGTCTGACAACAACATTATCCTCCATGATGTTATGTACTGCACAAATGTTGGCTACATCAAGAATGTTTTCTACTGGAGTAACATGAGTTTCTCATGTGTAAAAGGGTAAACTTTTGAGTGTTGTAACAGGTATAGGGTCACGATGAGCCAACATAAGTGGATTGCTTGCATTGAAAGGGGGAAAACTTGGTTCTATGCCATAGCAGAAAGAAGTTGATTGTTCTTTGGTGGAGGAAACCTTCGTATGGAGGATTTGAATGACCAGTATGAGATAAGGTTGCAGCTGGTGGAGTTCAAACACATTTGATTCTTCTCTTTGGAGGAGACAAGGAAAGTGTCATATGCTGATAACCTCCTTGCTTTGAATAAGCTCTTGTCTAAATTCTTCACATAAGTTAATGCACTGAGATTTGGAATCTAGAGATATAAATTCGTCAGGTACTTTGACTTGTGCAAATGAGAAGAGAACTACCAACTCTTTTTCCCACTGTGCATGCCAAAAATTGTTGTCACCATATCACTGCACCCCCCGAATGGCCAAGCTATAAGCCAGATCATTTAGTGTGATTGAGACACATGGGACCACCTCTCAAGTTGTGGTACTTGGGCTTGACATGAACCTCCGGAGAAGGTCGGATTCCTTTTCCTAAACTAAGTGTTGTACTACTCCTAGTGCAATAGAATGGCTATCTAATCCTAGGTTAACATTTTTTGGGTTTTAGGGAAGAGATTTTCAAAAGGAAATTATACTCGGGATGGTGATGCACCAAATAAAAGGATATGTTGAATCTCAGGAAGGGTTAATGTGATTAGGACATGAACACCATCAGTCACCTTCACCTATTTCAACCTAGAAAGTGGACAAAGTACCACAAACCAGAAGAATACATTCCTTTGTTAAAACTTGAATCATATGAAATAGAGAGATCAAACTTGATTGAACACAAAATTAACTAACCAAGAGGATAATCACATGAACATGTCAAACATGCATTTCACTGATCATGGTTAACGATAACATAACTTTTAATAACAGAAGGAAAACACTTTATTCACAACTGACGTAAAATATGGTTATAACACTTTTCCATAATATGAAACGAGACAATCTGATATAAAGCAAGCTAATCATCTATATTAAGGAATAATTCATTCACAAAGTATATACCAATCTCATTCACTAAGGAAATGGAAGTGTCAAGGGAAGTGAAGAAGAAATGGGTGACCCAATAGTTTCTCTAGTCTGAGAGAGCTGAAAGGGATGAGAATACTTGGGCCATGGAAGGAGATGGGAAAGAAGAAATGATCAAAGAAGTTGAAGGAACTGATGTAGGAAGTGACAATGGAAGAGAAAAGGAAAATTATGGGTCTTGTGGGACACTAGGAGAATCAATGACTTCAACTATTTTTGTCACAGGTGCTATAGGAGGCATGACTTTGGGAACAGGAGCCTTGCAAAGAGATGATCTCCCAACAATAAATGAGGATAGAAATCATAAATTTTAGAGGTGCTTTGAATACCCTTGGTATTCAACTCGGTGAAATTTCCTATAATAGTTGTGGCATAAACCAAGAAGGATGTCATATAGAAACTCTTTGAAGAATGCACTTTACTCAACTGATAGCAAATGGAGCTACTGATATGCTCCCCCATCTGATAAATTCCTTATTATTTTTATGGTAGCAATATATAAGAACATCCACTCTTGGAATTCCTTCGCAGAGGGAATACTTGAGAATCTTCTCAGTAGCACAATGATTTCATTGACCTCCTGAATGAAGTCTGACCGATACATAGTCTTTTGCAATTTCGTAAAACTCTTGGTTAGATAACTTTTCAAGATGACCTTTGTGCACAATTCGCTTCTTTGTCCCAATGTTCCACCATTGATTCTGGTAAAATTGTGGCATAATCTTCAACATCAAGGAGTTTAAGCAAATATTATAATAAATCTTGGTCCAACCAGATCACAACCTTGCCATCGACATCTTTAACTATCGAGATTCTTCATCATAGTGGGTTGTTGCAGTGAAAAACAATTTTGGGCAATGCATGGATGTGGGAAAACTAACAAAAAGAACAAGCCCACTGTCATATATGGATTGCATCCATGGTTTCTTATTTGGGGCCTTCACCCTTGCTTAGAAGTCTAGAAAATCAATTTGTCCAAGGTCGGTTTCCCCTATGTTTCCTAGGTTGGAGGATAAGCAAGAGTGAGGGGTAACCCCAAGGAACAAATATTTCATCTTTTCCTTTCCCTTGGATGTGGAAGTAGACATCAAAATGTCAAAGAAGAGAAGTCTAAAAATCTCAAACCTTCGAAAACCTGAAAATTAGAAACCCGAAGTGGAAACCTCGAAAACCCAAACTGGAGAAGTCTGAAAACCCGAATTGGAGAAGTTCGAAAACTTGAATTGGAGAAGTCTGAAATGACATGTTCCAAAAACCCAAATTCCAAACCTTTGAAATGTAGAAGTCTTAAATCCTGAAATGAAAACCTCCAAAAACCCAAATTGGAGACCTCCGAAACGGAGAAGTTTGAAATCCTGAAAAAGAGAACTCTGAAGTGACAGGTTCTGAAAACCCGAATTCAAGAAATCTGAGGTCTGAATGACACAATTCCCAAAAGACAAAATTTCAAACAACCAAATCTCTGAATTTTGAAATGAGAGTTCTCTGAAAATGCTAACCTGTAAACTCGAAAAACAAGAGGTGTTGAGAGGGTGAATTGAAGAACTCGAGAGGATCCTTGCAAACTTTGAATGCCTGTAGAAACTTAAATCATGAAAACATGGCGGGCAATTAGTTTATCATTTTCCAAGGTATGCAAAGGAGGAACAAAAGAAATGAACAAGGAGAAAACAAAACAAAAGATCTTAAACCAAAAAGAAAATGACCAAAATAAAAATACCTTGAGAATGACGTCAAAAAGTACAAGATACAAGTAAAAATCGGGTCTTCAGAGCAAAGTGTCAAGTTAAAATGACAGGTAAAAATGTGATTTAAATAGAAAAAACCCGATATTAATGGAAAAATTCCAATCTGTACGGAAGTAGGTAAGGATTAAATGCGCAGAGAGTCTGAAATTCTGAAACCGAAAGCCTGAAATTCCAAAAATTTAGAATTTCAGTGTTTCAGACTTCGGAGATCAACGTATGAAAATCATGGAATGACTCGGAAGATTTCCAAAACCTGAAATACCAAAATTCTGAAATTTCAGACTTTCAGACTTTTGGACTTCATAGTCTAAAAGAAATTGACTTGAAAATGATCATGAGAGTTCTAAAACCTGAAATCCCGAAATTCCGAGGACACCCAAAAACCAAAAAGAAAGAAAAAGAAAACAAAACAATATGCAAAGCACTTGGAGGAAAAGATCAACAAACACTCTACAAGGGTGAGACAATCTCAAAAGCAAGGTTTGAGATGTATCCCATTCACGTGAATGGGAAATTATTCTCCATTGAGTCTAGATATACAAAATGAATTCACCTCTTTGCAACTTAAGATAATATACGGTCCACTCCAAAGAGCATCAAACTTAGCATGCCTGCCTAGTTTGGCTCTGTCTTTGTCCCACTTGAGAACCAAATATCCTTCTTGAAAATGCCTATCAAAAGCTTTCTTGTCGAAGGATTTCTTATCTTGAGCCTGATGTTGGCTTAAAGTTTTCATAGCCTTGTCTCGAACTTCTTCCAACTCCATGAATTCAAAAAACCCCACTGTTAAGGATTCATTTTCCATAACTTCGAGTTGATGAGCCAATTCTAAAGAAGGTAATTCCAAGGAGAGTGGAAGCTTTTCCTCCCTCCCATATACCAGCATAAAAGGTGAACTTCCAACGGCCTTTTTAGGTGTGATTCGATCCGCCCATAAGGCAGTCTTAAGTTGTGTATGTCAGGTCCTTTTGTTAGCTTCCATCGTCCGTTTGATGATCCTTATGAGATTCATGTTATTGGATTCAGCCAATCCATTTCCCTATGGATAGTAATTGGATGAAGTCTTGAGATAGACCCCATTCGTAACCTCTCATTCACTCAACTTTAAACCAAGGAAGGCCATTACATTATCGGAGATAATGGTAAATGGAACTCGAACCTTGTCATTATATTTTCAAGGAAATCAAGGACCGCCTTTTCATTAATTTCCTTTAAAGCCACCGCCTTTGTCCATTGAGTGAAATAATCTATCACAGTAAGAACCCATTTGTGTCTGTCATTGGAAGGAGGGTTGATCATCCTGATAAAATATAACCCCCATTGAATGAAAGGTTGATCCACTTGAATGGGGTACAGGGGAAGAGCTGTCAATTTTTGTTTACTGCGAACAAGGTGCATTCTTTACATTTCCTCACCCAGAGATGGGCATATTCGAACAAATATGGCCAATAGTAACGTGCTCGCATAATCTTGGTGATTGTTCATGTAGAGTAATGCCCTCTAGACAAACCATTGTGGAAGTCTTCCAGAATTCTACTTACTTGCTCTAGTTTGATACATCGTAGAAGAACACTATTTAAGTCTTTTTAGAAAATAACATTATTGATCGAGACATATGGAATAGATTGAAGTTGAAAAGTACGTCTTTGGAATTTATCTATATTTGAAGGATATGCCCCTGAGAGGAGGAAATTTTGCATCTTTTTAACCAATCAACTTGATAGTCACTTTCATTGACGTTTAGGAGCGTAGCATCTTCTACATCCTTGGTCTCCATGTCTGTAGCCAACTGTCTAGCATAACCCTTTTCCCCTAACAATTTTAGTGACTTTAATGTGTACGTCATACTCCATTACTTTCGTGATCCACCCTGCACGCTTCTCATTCATTTCTTTGTTCAACAAAAAATCCTTGATGCTAGGATGAGAGACCATCAAGTGAACTTTGTTTTTGGACAACATGTGCCTAAACTTCTTTAGAGCTCGAATGACTACAAATACCTATTTCTCAATGAAGGAATACTTGAGCTCATATTCTTTGAGAGACTGACTGAAGAAGGAAATTGGTTGTTCCATCAAATTTTCATTTTGCTGGGTGAGAATCCTCGAAATACTTTCCTGACCTACAAAAGGATAGAGAATGAAATATTTTTCAAACCGGGGTTTACCAATGTGGGAGCTTGGGAAATGGCCATTTTGATAGCCTCAAAATCTCCCTCTTGTATTTTGTCCATGAGAATGGAATGTTCTTTTTCAGCATGGTTGTGAGCGGTTTAGCCAATGTTGCAAATTGAGGAATGAATCTCTGCACAAACTTTATGGTTCCCAAGAAACTCTAGAGACCTTTCTTATGACTTTGAAGAGATAAGGACATAATTGAATTAATTCTGGATAGATCAATAGACATTCCTTCCATGGAAACAACATGTCCTAAAAATTTTCCTTTTTGAACCACAAAAATGCCAGGGAGGATGAGGGAGTAGGTAGAAATAAAAAATTTCCTCAATTACGTAGTCTTTTCACATTAAAACAAATTCAGTCCCCTCTAAAATAGTGCCTCCCAAAATCCTCCTCCTTACACGCAATAACTTAGCTATGATTTGGTGATAAATTATTTCAGGTGAGATATAAATCCCCCTTTTTGTTTTAAAACTTTGTTCAAATTATTAGGTATATTTTAAATACAATATGCCTAAAATAACCTCAAAGAGATTTTAGTGTTCCAATGATAGAAAGCACGATAAGATCACCAGAAGAATTAAAAAAAGTATGTTACAAAATACCCCCGGTGAAAACACACACTTACGTCCGAATGAGAAGGCACGACGGAACAAAAAGAAGAAGAAGGATGTTAAAATAACTTCACAATCAGGGAAAGGATGCAATTGCGGGAGTTGAACCAAACAGGGCATTACATTCTCCTCCCCTTAAGAAAGCATCATCCTCGATGTGACATAACACTAAAGGAAGGAAAGGCGGTAATAAACTAAGAACAGTTAAAGACGAAAGTACATCCTATGGTTAAAATTTCAGTCGTTTAAGCACGGCCATGGGGTAGCCTTAGAAACATTTTGGCAGAATTTGTTTTTTTAACTTTCAAAGTTCTGTGAAGATTGGCAGTTCCCTCTTATTCATTATTTAATTAGACTCTTTCCATTTACATTATTCTTAATTCAGGTTCTTTAAAAGCATAATTTTACATACTTTCATGATGGTACCACACCACAAGAGCTTAACCAAATTATGGAAGGGAAACATGCACGGTCCACATAACATAGTACTTGTCACACATCTATGACTGACATATAATACTAGAACAAAAGTGTACTACAACAACTAGAAAATTCCCCAATTCCACAGATGAAGATTTCACATAACTTAAAACAATAGCTATACGTACATAGTGTCAACAAGGGCATTAATGTCATATCCACAACATCAAAAAACATATCCAACTAACATGAGTAACACATACATCATAACACCACAACCAAAACATCATAACAACTCTGCATACCTCCCGAAGAATAAATCAAAACATACACACACACACACACACACACACACATACAAATCTCTTACGCCTCCCTCAAATATCTTATGCCTCCCTCAATCTCTTATGCCTCCCTCAAGCAGTAATAAATAATTAAATTTTCCTTTTTGCTCCCCAAATAGGTTGGTTTCTCTATAACCCTAGGCACATAGAGTCCAGCCACACCTAACCAAAGTGACATAATAACTCATGGTTTAGAAACCCGCTAGTTGTGTGTAACTCCTTGGGGCATACCCCCATATAACAAAATTTTCCCATAGGTCTAACACTTCCATGGTGCATCCCATGACCCTGTTCCACACATTATGACAATAGAACCAGCATATCAATACAATTTAAATTCCAAGTGGAAAAATACAAGCCTTGGGCAAGGCAGTAACATTTTAAAATTTTAAAAGAAGATCCAAATCCAAGTAAAGAAAATAGCCAAATAGCCATAGTTAGTGAGAAAATCTGCATGTTAGTACCACAAATAAAGGAAATGCCCAAAAATATAAAACAATGCAATAAAGAAAACTACTGATTCTTGCAAAAATAAAAATAAAAAGTTCAATTTATAAATAAAATACATATATAAGAATAGCACATTACGATGACTATGTGGCCTTATCTGGCCATCAAGGGGGTACTCAACGAGTTGTTGGCACTTGGAACATCAAGCCTCAGCTCCATCAATAACATATCAATAATATAACTATCATCATCTCTATCTGAATCATCCCGCCACCACTTTGACAAGGCTAAACATAGTCATAGCTACACTTAGGTTTCATCCATACAACCACATAGGGAGAGAGGAAGGAAGCACAGGTCATAATCTACGAAACCGAAGGTTGGTTCGAGTTACTTGCCCATGGTACACAATTCCTCATTACTAACATACACTTTTACTGATTTCCTTCAGGGTCAGTTAGCGTAAGGTTCACAACATAGCATGCTACTACATCACTAACATAGTGGTGGTTCATGCACCTTACCATAGCGTGTTACGCATGGCACCAATACGGGTATATCACATACATTACATTCATGGTTTACAACACACCACATTACCACATGCTGCACACATAGTGCAATCACTATACGATAAGGATCATATACTCACCATATGTCCCTAAATCATGACATGAATCATTACATATTACATGAATTATAATTATTACGAGCACAATTACAACATATAATGAACTTCCATATAACATGGGAATACACACATTTCTACACAATTGATAATGACATCATTAAGAAATCCAGTTCACTACAAACCAACCTTGTTGTACAACATATCAACACACCCAAACATCACAAATGCCAAAAGGATCCAACACTCGAAATCAAAAATCACATTTCTTCCACACACACAACAAGACAATGTTTCACACTTGAATTCTCATTGAATTCCTGAAAGGGAGGAAGAATACTCTCATCTCCAACACATCAACATGCTAACAGTTACGCACTAAGTGACATACACAACATGTGCACTCACAAATATCACAATTATGACATAGTTCACATCATGCTTAAATCACATTACTCTTCTAATATCCACCACCATCATGCAACACCATCAAAACTCCAATCTGTCCCAGAGGTTCAAGAGCATGAACCTTCGTTCTGATACCAAGTGTAACACCTAATTAAAACACACACAAATACAACACTGAAAAACTCGGATAACCTTTTTTTTTGACATACTTGGAGTTTACATGTCAACACAGGTGACCAGAAGGGGCTACGACCAACTCTCAATAAGCTTAACGCAACGTTGACAACATAGGCAAAAAGGAAAGATACAACACCCAACATGAACAATTCAATTTTATCTTCAACAAGGCACAACGTAAAAGTCCTAACACATTACATAGTTATAGTAAAGGCCATCCACGCACATGAACTTGTTGCCATGAAGGAGAATATTCAAGTGCAAAAGCCTGCACTCCATAATGGCGCTCTAGAACCAGCGTTGGAAGATCTTGATCTTCCATGTTCTTCATAAGAGGAGGAAGGAAAAAGGCAGGAGGATGTCATCATCTCTCTCACACCATTCATCCAAGAAGGTCCACAAGAAAACTCCATTCTTGGAGTTGAAACTTAGAACAAGGGGTGCATTCAAAGGATCAGACCGTGCCTAATCAGGTGCGTGGCTTCACTAGAGAAAAAGGAGAAACTAAAACCAGGCATGTCCATTTCAGGGCATGAGGATGAGCTGCAAAGTGCCAAGGATCAGCTGCCATACCTCTTCAATCCAAAAATAGAGCAACTAAAAGAGGTATTGGATTTGTCTTCACTTGATACTTTGGTCATTTGGGTGGAAGACCAGCTTGTAATCAGTTTTTCACTCATCCAACCAACCATGTTCACTGCCAAATCAATTGCATGGCTGCCTTTTTTTAGGAAGGGAAGCTATTTCTCCCTGCCAGTTGCAGGTGTTATTTGAGTTCCCTTTTCTCTTTGTTAGAGTAGAGTAGGTAGGTTTGTTTTTAGTAGAAGAAGTGCTTTTGTACACTCTGCATATCCCACTTGGGGTATGTATGATTTTTAGTTTGTACATAGTTTTTGGTTCTGTTGTATTACTCTTACACAGTCCATTTCAGTTGGCTTTTGGTGAAGTTCGACTCCAAGTTCAGTGGGTTTCCAAGTGGCTCAGGGATCAAATCTTCAAAAGTTCAGATCAATTTCATGTTTATAAGGTTGGACTCCATGCCCAATGGATGTAAAAAAAAGGCCACTGGTCTCTTCATCTAGAAGGTAGATGTCCTCGTGAGTCACTAAATTGTTATCCAAAATTCACCCCCCAGTAAATTTGGTCAAGAAAACCCCACACATAGGGAAAATATGAAGGGAAAACGTTTTAGATCTATGAGCTTGCATTCTAGAACGAGGCAAAGGAAAAAGTCAAAGTTTGAACCCGAGTCAAAGCCAAGGCAGGGAGTCAGAGGGAAAAGTCAAAATTTTCCTTTCGTTCAAAGGGAAAGAGATAAATTGCGGACTCGCAAGACCAATTATTTTTGTTCTAATATGGCTACCACGTATCCCACATTAAAGAAAGGGCCTGTTTTTCAAACCGGTTTTCCCGTCCATTTGTACGGACCCAATACAAACTTTGAAGGGGCATATCTTTCAACTCAGGGCTCGAAATATTACAAATTTGACACCGTTGGAAAGATCTCAGCCTCACCTATGCCATGGAGGTATGAAACTTTAATTTTGAGGAGGTTAGGTGAAGGAAAATGGAGGAAACATCTTGAGCCTTCAATACAGATCCATCTATCTCAACAACCAGATCGGATTTGATCTGTTTCCATCATTTCCTCTTCTTTCAAGGCACCGAATAAAGGAATCATGCAATAAAGAAAGATTTGGGGCATATTTTATCAGAAGCATTAACAACAGTGGTTGAGCTTCTACCCACTTTTCCCGCTTCCCTCTCTCTTTCTTCTCTCTCGATCAAATCTATAAATACAAGGGCAAGATTCATTGTAAAGGGTTGTTGTTCATTCTTCTTCTCTGCTTCCCCTCTTCTTTTCTTCCCCATGGTTGAAAATGGAGTTTGAACCTCCTTTCATGGCTCTGTAATGGCATTCTCTTCCCTCTTTCCCACTAAAGATGTACTGTGTAAACTTTTGAAGCAATGAATTCTGTTTTATGATGCATCTATCCATCCTTTGCTTATTTTATTGTCTCTCCTTGCCTCTCATCGTTGCAGGGTATACTCTGCATATCTCTGATGTTTGTTGCAGGTCCTGGGAGTTGTGTTTAATGGGTTTTGAAGTGGTTTTTGTGTGAAATCTATCTCTGGTCTATGGTGCATCTTGTCCACCCTCTCCTCTGCTCACCTCTCTCCACTTCAGGCAACTGAGATTGTGACCAACACTTCCCTTTTCTTGGTGTTGTCACCTCGTTAGTGTAGGATGTCCCTTGTTATGCACTTTCTCTCTCTTTGTCTCCTTAGCATTGTTAGGATAGGTATAGTTAGACGTCATTTCTGCATTAGGAGTAGTTTAGCATTAGGATCAGGAAGAAGAAGACGGCTTTCTCCGGAGGGCCATCTCAAGTCCGCAAGTCACACAGCTTGAGAGATGGTCCAATGTTATGCAAATCACACCAAATGAATCAGACTTAGAAAATCAGACTGTAGAACTCATTTGGGGGTGTTGTGATTTCACATTAATAGTTACATCAATTCTTTCCAACACGATGCACAACCCAAAGGGACAAACCAACTCTATGGAACCATGACTAGGGAATAAGAGAGTAATAACATTGGTCATGCCACATTATACTATTCTTAGAATTTATATAATATATTAGAACCACCCATAACCAAATGGTAATCAAATTTTATATTTTCCATGATAACAAAACAAGCCAAATTTTAAATAGTCATGACAACATTACTCCACAACACATAATAGTAAGGCATTGATTTTCTTCTGAATTCCTCACATAACCCATACCAGATTTTTACAACATAAAATTATTTGTAGAAAAGAACTTCACAACCAAGTTTGATGCAATATTCTACAAGTCTTTCCCTCATATTCTACAACAACTATTAACTTGAGTCAGTTCACGAGAACTGAGCAAGATAAGATGACACAAAGCAACAATAAGCTATTATCTAAGATTATAAAGAAAGGAAAACATTTTATTCCAAGAATTGGCTCGTAGATATAAATACTAACAACCCCTTAAGATAAATAAAATTTCCACCATGTCAATCTAATAAAAGATCCTTATACTTCAATTTTGAACATTGTCTCAAAAGCAACAAAAATTAAACAATCATTTGAGAAGGGCGGTTCGATAAGTAAGAAACAATAGTCTAGTGTAACAAGATTTCCATCAAATAAACAATTAGGTTAAAATATTGAGAACTGATATTCAAACCAAAAATCTACATTCATAAAAAAGGTACCAAAAGCACAAGCTACGATACTTATTTTCTAAAACGAAAAAATTGAACAATTAATCCAAGAGGAAGCACGGGATTCAAAGGTTAACCCAAAAGGTTGAGTGTATTAAAATTGTAATCATGTAATCATATATGTTATATGATATAAATCTAATACATGACCACCACTCAACATTGTTTAACAAGGGAAGGCAGATAATACTAGTTTCGACCATTAACTCCAAGGAATTTCACAATCATTCAAGAAGAGGCCACTTCCCTTAGAGGCTAGTAACAACAAGCGAGTGAAAAAGGGAGTTTCGTTCAACAAGAGCATTCAAAACATCTTCCAAATTTTATAACGCTAAGGATTTACAAATCTCCACAATAAGTATAAAGTTCAGTTTAATTAAAAATAAATTATCTCCTTCTCAACAAAAATATTTTAAAGCAACCCTCGGTAACATAATCAAACCGTTCTAACATAGGTACTAACATATATTACTAAGTGTCATTATCAAAACAACACCTTCCACTATAAATCAATAAGATTATTGATGCATATATAGTTTTCCCCAAATGTTAATAACCTTCATATCAATTTCCATCACAAATCATCAAGGTCTTTATGTGCATAGAATCCGACCAATCTTAATTAACAACATTAACATTATAAAAGGAAAACAACAAGATAGAAAATATAATATGCCACCAAAAACTTCCCAAGAGGGAAATAGACCAAAGCAATTCTAGTAATAACTGGGTACTTGAATTGCACAATTATAACCTCAAACTTAGGTGATCCGAAACTAGTTACGTTTTAAGCTTGATGAGGATGGTCAAGGTACCTCGTAAGGAAGGATTTAAAATTCTAGGAATAAGACTAATGATCGACAAGAATTTTAAACAAGCAAGCTCGAATACGCTACACACAAACTTCTACATTCTAAAAAAATTATACCAAAACTCCAACCTGGCTAGCCCAAGCATTGATCACTCCAATCCTACAACCTTTCTTTCCCAAGATCAAAAGGTTATCAAAGGGGCTTGAGAATGAGCTAACAAAGTGCAACAAAAAGTACAATAAGCTCGTGTGAAAAGTAAGATGTTCATAGTTACCGCAGGTTGTCTTGCCTAACATAAATTACTAGCTATAAACAACATGATAAACTTGATACTTGAGCAAGAAAACATAATACCCAGAGGAGAGGAAAAATATCTATGTTTTCCACTAACACACTGACAACAATAGTAGCTAAAACAAGAAGATATCAAGGGGTAAGTGCACCAAGTTGGGGGGCCAAAAGGGGGTCTTTAGTGGACGCATTTTTCTGAAAAATAAAAACTTCAACTTGTAGGAGTTTTTGAAATAGTTACACTCAAAATTGGAAGATGTTGTAGAAATATGAATCGTAGAATTTTGAGTCTAGTTTCTAAGATACTAAATTTTATTGAAAACATATAAGTTTAAGTGGGTCATATAACTAAAATACTAATAGGTGCTCCTTTTTTTTATAAAAAACATAATAGAGTGACTTTCGTGCCCCCCACCATTTTTTAGCACCATTTAGTATTTTTTAAAACCCTTAGGTAGAAAGACAGCTAGGAGCATCTAGTTTGTGTTAGAATTGTTTTAAGATTTTTTTAGCGAGTATATTTTTAAAATTATTTTTCTAGTGGAGAAATTTTATGTTTTGAAAAATAGCAGAGCTCTGACCGTGCCCCCCCTCCCCCCAAACTACCTCAAAAAATATCCAAAATTAGTTTTTTTTAATATGTATAAAATTACACCTAGTTTGTGCCTAAAAAACTTTTATTCAATTTCAATTAGTCAAAAAAAAGATACACGACAAAAGATAGACATGTTTAAACTTCAAAAAATAGCTATAAAAAGGCATAGTTAGAAAATAAATAATATGAAAACCTTGTATTTGTTAGAAAAATTGAAAAATAATATTTATACAAAGAATAAACTCTGCTTTACGTCATGGTATAATTTTTTAAAATGAATTGATCATTTGATGTTGATTTATCATGGCAGAAGTTGGATTTTTGCGTTTTTATGCAAAAACAAGAGGTTTGTTGTGTTTGTGCAGGTCCATGCCTTAGACTTGGGGATCCAAACTAGATCCCAAGCCTTGAGGCATGTGTTGGAAAAGTTAAAAATCATAACGTGTACGCATTATGCTTTGTTTATATATTGTGGCCCCCTAATGTCCCTTTCATCTCTTTCACGGGAATTCTGCATACATTCTATTTGGTCTGCAATTTTCTCTACATTCTTGCACGATTTTTTAGTAGTTCATTTTGTTCCCTACCACACTAGTTGATTTTTTCTAATCATGGGTGATAAAAGTCGAGATAAGGACAAGAGGAAAGTCAAGAACAAGACACTAGAGCAATTGGAAGAGATGAGAATAAAGAAATTGAAAAGAATGCAAAAACTTAATGTAGGGCAAGGTACATATGCTATATCAAATGTAGCTAATGTATAGAAAATGAGGATGAAATACATAATGAAAATGTAGAGAATAATGATTTTGTAATGAATAATGATATTGAATTGAATGATAATGTTGGTATGGATGAAGAAATTGATATGAATCCAATTGTTGAACCCTTACCTGAGAATCCAAATGTTAACCCTGAAATTTATATGAAAACACTTAATGAAGAAAGTAACCTTGTAAACGAATCTTCACCTCTAAGAACACCTCCTTCCATTTTGCGAAGAAAAACAATTCACTTGATTGAAATTGATGAAAACATTATAAAACCAATGCTTAACAAAATGTTTGAAAGAAATGCAAGAAGAAAAGCTAGTGAAATTTGGGATAATTACTTTGAGAATTTAAATGACTCACATAGATGTCAATTATTTGTTACATTGATGAAATTAATTAATATGAGACCTATAATGAAGACCCTAGGGTTAAGAACATCTAATGTTGTTGATCAAAATGCGTCAATTGTTGAAAACATACATAAAGCATACCAAATTGTAGGTGGCAAAAGACACACCAAAGATAGTAATGCTACACAACGTGCACTTACTAATTGTATAGTAAGTGATAAAACAACTAATAAATGATGGATTAGAAAAATAAGCATTGCTTTGAAGCTAAATAGAAAAACATTAATGAAAGCAATAGAGAGACGTAAACATCTTGAGTCACTCAATAACATTGACTATTGGGATTTCTCTAGCACACTTCCATGAAAAGACAAGAATACATATGATATTCTAAAAGAATAAATTGTAAAATTTTGGAATGAAAACACAAGGGTGTCACAGAATAGAAGCGATACAGTAAAAAGAAGAATATGTTCTTGTAGTCGTGAATCTTGTGCAAAACATTTCTTAAATATGACTCAAACACAATTGTTCTCTAAATTTAAGAATGAAAATCAACAAATTAACATTAGCCAAAGATTCTTTGAAATGAGCAAACCCTTTTATGTGAAAATCAATCACTCATGTACCACTTGTTGTTGTAGGCATCATGTTGAATTTTCAATGCATTATGATTTTTTTTGTCAAATACATCGTAGAAGAATACAATCATTGATGGTGAAGACCTTGAGTATCCCTCTGGGTCAGTGGTACTCACTGGAACTTGGCTTCGACGATATCCTATCAAAAAATCAAACATTTGGTTGTTTGAAGACTATAAAGTACATCAAAAGATACTTCACTATTTACATTTGGTCCTTGCAACAAATATTAAATTGATCAAATATCGAGGTCGGTCATTAAACAAAAATCTGTGGAAGGTTCGTGAATCAAATCATGAAGCAATTCTTGCTATTGTCAAGAGTAGAGTTGATCCTTAGTTCATTGGATTGAATTTGCAAAGATATGTTCTTTATGAATTTAATTTGAATATTTTCTTAAATGATTTTGTTTAAATTATGTATGATTTAAAATTCTATTTAATTTCTTACTAACATGTTTATGTAGGTTAGTGGTGCCAAAAAAGCTTCCACCTTCACGTGGTTGACACTATTAGTAGAGAATTTATTATTCTCGAAGCCAAGTGAAGCTAAGAGAAATTAAATATTAGAAAGGAAAAACAAACTAAAATTCTCATTTCACCACCTATATTGTATGAATCACCTATATTATTCAGGTGATTGCATCTGGCAGCCTTACACTGACTTACACTGCACTATTTTGCATGTTTACAAACAATAGGACAATGAGATAACCGAATGGAGATGGATAAAACCACGAGAGGCTTAAGTAGAGGGACCTAACATGGAGGTTTTGGATCTGATGAGACATCTCTAGGTGCCATGGAGTCTGAGAAATCACCCGTCAAAGATATAGCGTGTTTTGGTCTTAGGGCTCTTAAGGGACTATGCCCGAACGATGTAGCCCGAAAGCACGAGGAGCATAGGGAACCTAAACAAAGATTCCACTAGCGTTCACCAGGCCATCTAGACGTGTAGGTGCAAACGGTTTGGTCCCATGAGCTACCGTTTACAAAATATAGCATCTGGCAGCCTTACATTGACTATAACTACACTATTTCACACATTTGTAAACAATAGGACATCAAGAGAACATAATGAAGATGAATAAAATCATGATATTCTTTCATAGAGGACCCTGACGTGGAGGTTTTGGATCTGACAAGATGTCTCTAGGTGCCACAGAGTTTGAGAAATCACCTGTCGAAGATATAGCGTGTTTTAGTATCAGGGCTCTTAAGGGACTATGCTCAAACAAGGTAGCCTGAAAGCACGGGGAGCATAGGGAACCAAAACAAAGCCTCCACTAGCGTTTACCAAGCCATCTGGACATGTTGGCACACATGGTTTGGTCCCACTAGTTACCCTTTCAAAAATATAGCATCTGGAAACCTTACACTAACTCAGACTGCACTATTTCGTGCATTTGCAAACAATAGGACAGCGAGAGAACCGAATGGATATGGGTAAAACCACGAGAGAATTTCGTAGAGGGCCTCGCTATGGAGATTTTAGATCTGATGAGATGTCTCTAGGTGCCACGGAGTTTGAGAAATCATCCGTCAAAGATATAGGGTGTTTTGGTCTCAGGGCTCTTAAGGGCTACGCCTGGACGAGGTAGCCTGAAAGTACGAGGAGTGTAGGGAACCAAAACAAAGCCTCCACTATCATTCACTAGGCCATCCAGACATGTCTGCACATATGGTTGGGTCCCACGAGCTATTATTTGTAAAATATAGTGTGTGATAACCTTACACTGACCTAGACTACACTTTTTCATGCGTTTGCAAACAATAGGAAAACGAGAGAACAAAATGGAGATGGATAAAACATCGAGAGGCTTTCGTAGAGGGCCCCGGCGTGGAGGTTTTGGATCTGACGGGTGATTTCTCAGACTCCGTGGCACTTAGAGACATATCGTCAGATCTGAAACCTCCACGACGAGGCCCTCTACGAAAGCCTCTCGCATTTTTTCCATATCCATTTGGTTCTCTCGTTGTCCTATTGTTTGCAAACGCGCAAAATAGTGTAATCTAAGTCAGTGTAAGGGTGCTTTCTCATTTTCCTATTGGATACATATATCTTCGATGGGTGATTTCTCAGACTTCATAACACCTAGAGACATTTCTTCAGATTCTAAAGCTCCACGTCGAGGCCCTCTACAAAATCCTCTCATGGTTTTTTCCATATCCTTTCGGTGATCTCGTTGTCCTATTATTTGCAAACGAGCAAAATAGTGGAGTTTGATTCAGTGTAAGGATGTTAGATGCTATATTTTGTAAACGGTAGCTCTTGTGACTGAACCATCTATGCCAACATGTCTGGATGGCCTAGTGAATGCTAGTGGAGGATTTTTTTGGTTCCCTACGCTCCCCATGCTTGTGGGCTACTTCGTCTGGGCATAGTCCCTTAAGAGCCCTGAAACCAAAACATGTTATATCTTCGATGGGTGATTTCTCAGACTCGTGGCACCTAGAGATGTCTCTCTAGATCTAAAACCTCCATGTCGGGGCCCTCTATGAAATCCTCTCATGGTTTTATTCATATCCTTTTGGTGATCTCGTTGTCCTATTGTTTACAAACACGTGAAATATTGCAGTTTGAGTCAGTGTAAGGATGTCAGACGCTATATTTTGCAAACGGTAGCTCATGGTACCAAACCGTGTGCACCAACACATCTGGATGGCCTGGTGAATGCTAGTGGATGCTTTTTTTTGGTTCCCTATGCTCCCGTGCTTTCAGGCTACCTCGTCCGGCATAGTCCCTTAAGAGCCCTGAGACCAAAACACACTATATCTTCGATGGATGATTTCTCAAACTCCATGACACCTAGAGATGTCTCATTAGATCCAAAACCTCCATATCGGGTCCCTCTACAAAATCCTATCACAATTTTATCCATCTCCATTTTTTTCTCTCGGTGTCCTATTGTTTGCAAACTCGTGAAATAGTGCAGTTTGAGTCAGTGTAAGGCTGTTAGAAGCTATATTTTGCAAACAGTAGCTTGTGGGACCCAACCTTCTATGCCAACACATCTAGATGGCTTGGTGAATGCTAATGGAGGATTTTTTTGGTTTCCTACCCTCCCCGTGCTTTCGGGCTACCTTGTTCGGGCGTAGTCCCTTAAGAGCCCTGAGACAAAAACACGCTATATCTTCGACAGGTGATTTCTCGAACTTCGTGGCACCTAGAGACATCTTCGTAAAATCCAAAACCTCCACATTTGGACCCTCTACAAAATCCTCTCATGGTTTTATCCATATCCTTTCAGTGATCTCGTTGTTCTATTGTTTGCAAACAAACAAAATACTGCAGTTTGAGTCAGTGTAAGGCTGTCAGACGTTGTATTTTACAAACGGTAGCTCGTGGGACTGAACCATCTACACCAACATGTCTGAATGTCTTGGTGAACTCTAGTGGAGGCTTTGTTTTGGTTCCCTACGCTCCACATGCTTTCGGGCTACCTCGTCTGGGCATAGTCCCTTAAGAGCCTTGAGACCAAAACATGTTATATCTTCGACGGGTGATATCTCGGACTCCGTGGCACCTAGAGACGTCTTGTCAAATCTTAAACCTTTATATCAGACCCTCTATGAAATAATCTTGTTGTTTTATCCATCTCCATTTGGTTCTCTCGTTGTCCTATTGTTTGCAAACGCGCGGAATAGTGCAGTATAAGTCAGTGTAAGGTTGTCAGACGCTATATTTTGCAAACGGTAGCTCGTGAGACCGAACCATTTATGCCAACACGTATGTATGGCCTAGTGAACGCTAGTGGAGGATTTTTTTTGTTCCATAAGCTCCTTGTGCTTTCGTGCTACCTCGTTTGGGCATAGTCCCTTAAGAGCCCTCAGACCAAAACATGTTATATCTTCGACATGTGATTTCTCGGACTCCGTGGCACCTAGAAATGTCTCGTGAGATTCAAAACCTCCATGTCGGGACCCTCTACAAAATCCTCTCATGGTTTTATCCATCTCCACTCGGTTCTCTTGTTGTCCAATTATTTCCAAATGCACGAAATAATGCAATCTTAGTCAGTGTAAGGTTGTCAGACACAATACTTTACAAACGGAAGCTCTTAGCGTTAAACCAACTACGCCAACATGTCTGGGTGGCTGGGTAAATGCTAGGGGAGGATTTTTTTGTTCCCTACACTCCCTGTGCTTCCGGCTACCTCATCTGGGCATAGTCCCTTAAGAGCCCTAAGACCAAAACACGTTATATCTTCGACATGTAATTTCTCAAACATTGTGGCACCTAGAAATGTCTCGTTAGATCCAAAACCTCCACGTTGGGGCCCTCTAATAAATCATCTCACGGTTTTATCCATATCCTTTCGGTGATCTCGTTGTCCTATTAGTTGAAAACGCGCGAAATAGTGTAGTTTGAGTCAATGTAAGGCTGTTAGACACTATATTTTGCAAATGGTAGCTCATGGGACCGAACCGTCTACGCCAACACATTCAGATGGCCTGGTGAATGCTAGAGGAGGATTTTTTTATTTCCTATGCTCCCCGTGCTTTCGGGCTACCTAGTCCAGTGTAGTCCCTTAAGAGCCTTAAGACCAAAACACACTATATCTTCGATGGGTGATTTCTCGGACTCCGTGGAACCTAGAGATGTCTCGTCAGATCTAAAACCTCCACATCGGGGCCCTCTACAAAATTCTCTCGTAGTTTTATCCATCTCCATTCGGTTCTCTTGATGTCATTTTATTTGCAAACATGTGAACTAGTGCAGTCTGAGTTAGTGTAAGGCTACCAGACGTAATACTTTGCAAACAATAGTCGTGGGACCGAACTGTCTACACCAACACATCCATATGGCTTGGTGAACGCTAGTGGAGCATTTACTTTGGTTCCATATGCTCCTCGTGCTTTTGGGCTACCTCGTCCGGGCATAGTCCCTTAAGAGACCTCAGACCAAAACATGTTATATCTTCGACAGGTGATTTCTCGGACTCCGTGGCACCTAGAGACGTCTCTTCAGATCGACACCTCATCCAAGAGTTCTTGTTTAATGACTAGATTAGATTAAGAATGAATTTGATAGGGGAATGTCTAAGAACACACGGAAGTTATCAATCACCTAGTAAATCTTTCTTGTGTAGTTTTGAATGGGAGTCAGTTGGCCTATGACTTAGTGACCTTCCATTCATTGATAATTTATGGTATGATAAACCCATGGATTCTTTCAAAAGCACCTTTAAAATGATAGGGGTAGTCATCAAGCCTAGTGAAGGGTGTGATGTGATTTCCAAATAACTTGAAATGCCTATAGATTTAAAGGTAATAACATGAATTGGACTAGATTAGACAATCAAGAATCATTGAGTGTCTGTTCATCAAAATGTCGTTGCATCTGGAGACATTCTCAAGCATTGGAGTAATGAATATGGAGAGACATTCTCAAAATATCAATAGATGAAAGGCATCAAATTGTGACGACTCTAAGGTGTTTTAACGGGGAGAAGATTAAGAAGCATTGAAGAATGTAGTAAGTGCATGATAAGATAAGAACCAATACAAAGAGACCATGAGCAAGAAGAAGCGCAAGTAAGGTAAATACACATATATACATTGATAAATTGAATGAATAATTACTCAGATTAGGTAACTCTTTATATACATACATTATATAAATATTGATTTCCAAAGTTTGATGCATATTATACATTGAAAATGCTAGTACGTGTACATCACCAATAAATGAAAAAATAATCCATAATGTCTTAAATATTGTCAAGTACACATCATATTAGTTTTATGCAAAAATAATCTCAGAAATGTAAGGTCTCATACAAAAATATCAAGTTCCAAATAGTATTTTAATGTGCATAATAAATATAAAAATGTCCAAATAGGTCATATACCATCAACTTCAAATGCCATATAGGCGTACATACAATGCCATGCACATAGGCATACAAAAAAAATGTCATGTAAGACATATATATTTCCTAATCATCAAAATATATCCCTCTCTTGGCCTTAATCGAAGAAGGCCCTCACTTAGATGAAAATAGAGATCTATGAGATGACTTTGGATCGTCTGAGCCCATGCTACGAGTCCTCTTCCGTTGAATACTCACTGTAGATGAGCATGTAAATTCAAACAATATTTTTTTGTCAAAACTTAATTTATATATGTTTTCAACATGTATTTAAGACCATGCTAGAATGAAAGTATTTACATAAATACACAAACTTACCGCAAGTTTTCGATCACGCCGAATCTGCATCTCACGCTCAGATGAGTCATCGGGAGCTCCAGGAGTATGAATGGGGGTACGAAGACGACAAGATGGAGGAGTTATGTGCCCTCGAAGTCAAAATGGAGGGGGTTGAACTTCCCTACATACACATAAGATCAAAAAATCTAACATCAGAATTAGTGAAAATAGAACTAAGTACATGTATGTGTAATGACAATATTTTAACTAATTTAATCAATATAAACTATTATTTTTACCCCACCATGCCTGTGAATCAAATGAACAGGGTTGTTATCTGTCACAAGTAACTCCTGTATATACACAATGAAGGACATTATAACATAATTTAATAATTCTAAAATGAAATACATTACAAACATGTAATTTAACATAATATGAATTATAAGAGAAATTTAACAAAATTTACATGTTGTTCAAGAATACCTCAATGAGTTGCTACACAGATGAAATCACAGCGGAAACACCTTTCTCTACTTGTCACAAAGATGGTGGAGTGTCTAGTGAAGTCAACATCTTTATCAAACATGTATCACGTGTGTTAGATGAACATACAAGAACATATATATATTTGACTTCAAAACATATATATATAGACACACACACACACACACACACACACACACACACACACACACATGTATGTGAAAATTTTACACAATTAACATTCTAAATTACCTCTGTGAATGTATGTGTACGCATGGTGCTTGTTGCCTATGGTCAGGATGAAGATGTGCCTCTCATGCGCTATAATATCAATGCATGTACATGTACAAATACAATTATTTCAAAAATTTAACATATATAAGTAAATCAAGTACTTTGAACTTTTTGTAACACACATAATAAAACATAACAAATACCTATGAAGGTGACGCCGATGAATGTAATCCAAATGTATCACTCAAAAAGGCATCTGACATAGTGACATTATCGTGTGCACCCCTAGCACCAACTCCACCAAAATCAATATGCATGAAATTATCGTCCTCCTCGGGCCCCAAACATATGCTACCACATGACGAGAAAAGATGTGGCCTCATGCTAGTACTCCCTTAGGGAATACTTTGTGTACCTCTGCGAGCATCTGTCTCAGATATCTCCCTCGTATGTCGAACAAGGGTCGCAGATAGCCCCTGAAGCGTGTGGAGTGTATCAATCTCTACCGTATCCTTCACTGCTAGAGGGACAGTCTCAGGGTAAGGGGGTTTTGTGTGGGGACTCTACCCTATTGAATAGGTGCATGTTGTGCACCTGGTCAATCCTGAACAGATCCTTTTCCTCGGCCCTAGAAATCTCATAAATCAAAATAATTTGGGATCTCGTTGAGGATAAACTCGCAATAGAGTTTCCTTAGAAAGTATAGTGGCACCTCGTTGTTATTGCAAGGTGGAAAATCAAACACCATCCACCATCGGTCCTAAAAAATTATTTTTGATCAAATTATTATTACACCAATGGATGGGAAACTATTTGCATGACAATGGAATAGGAAAATTAGTGTGGGGTCCGTGAATAAGGTGCATATGAGATCTTTTGTAATTTCTATTTTCTTTACATCCACATATGACAATTTGTTGGAATAATAAACCCTACAACCCTCTTTGTAAGTTTTCCAATGATCAATTTGCCATGTTGTCCGTCAACTTGAACAAGTAATGCCTCCAATGTGTTTGCAAGAGAGGCGTGGTGGGGGTTTGTAGATTGTGAATCCCTCATTCTTTTGATTAAATCCTCAATTTAATTTTTTTTCAACTATGTGGGATACTAAATCAAGTATGTTACAAAAGACCCCTGGCGACAAAACACACTTATGTCCGAACGAGAAGGCATGATGGAACAAAAAGAAGAAGAAAGGATGTTAAAATAACTTTGCAATTAGGTGAAGGACGCAACTGTGGGATTTGAGCTAAATGGGGCATTACAGGAGTGGGGCACATTGTCCATATGCTCATGCAACTCATTGATGGTGATTGTCACATGTTTAATACTCTTTCTTACAAACACTACACATGAATTTTGTGCATGATTTCTTGTGATCATGTTCATCATGTAATATTTGAATCGTGGGTGTCGTCCAAAATGATGATACCTATATCAAAATATTTGTTTAACAAATTCATGTAAATGTACTCATCTCAACTGTGGTTCTAGCCAATCACGTATTCTGTCAGGAAATAATGTTGGTAATTTCATATCAAGTTAGCCTAAAGTGGTGTACTCGTTGATAGGAGATGCTCCAATCTCTAACCAATCCATTAGTGATCCATGATCTACATTATGGTTATTTACCCATTCCTGGATTAATTCCATCTCTCTTGGGACATTGACTAGTTTTGAGGCCATTATGTCATGTAATTAAAGATATTTCATTCATCCATCTCTATCAATGGACCTACAAATATAGTTTCATTCGTATCATAATCAAACTCCATATGAATAGACTTCAGTTGTCTGAAGATATTTTTGTCAGAGTCATGTAGAAATTCACTAAAAGCATTTTCATCAATATGAAAATATAAATAGTAATTTTTATGTTCTATTTTATATTTAAGGGTCTTATATATGCTTTCTTCATCAATAGTAAAGTTGTCATTTGTTTTGTGACAGTCCCTCCTCCTAACTATAAAAATCATTAAATTGTTTATTTGATATGGAAAAACCTTAGCTATTGTTTTAACTTTTTGTGGAAATTTTATTGTATGTCATTTATATTTATATTAGCCTCCAGTTACATGTGTCATTTATAGTATTGGGTTTATACTGTCTATTAGCGTTTTTACGATCGATATTAAATTTGTAAGTTTTGGTGGTTGTAGTCGAAGATCCATATTGTTTAATGATATGTTAGGTACATCTATTTAAGACTTAATCTTTAAATTTTCAAATATTTGATAACTCTATCTATTATGTAAGTTGAAAAATTATAATTAATGAATATGAAATTTAAAATAGGATCAATTAACTTGTATTTAAGTAAACTGTATAATTTATATCAAAACACCAAACCATATGAAATAAAATTTCCAAAATATTTTTAAACTTGGAAATGAAACATGAAATACTTTCACCTCATTATTACATATATAGTTCTTATCGCTTATAGTTCACTCTAATTTTTTAAAATAAAATTTGGAAAAATACACGGATCCAAAACTTATGGAACTCTTATTACTCAAACATTATGAAACCCACACAAGAATTTTTGTATTTATAAAACGTGTGTTTCTCAAACCTTATGCCACCTTCGATTTACAAGTTTTTGCACATAGACAAATTTGTTATACTCTCACAAGAATATCATTGTGAAATCCGTTGATGCCATTAGTTAAAATAAATATTTTTTATTATATGGCATGATTGTTATTTATTTTCTTTGAATATCATTTTCTTCACTTTTATAAAATTTTGTTTGAAAATAGAGTTGTAGTTATTTCAATTGAGTGTAGTTCAACCAAAGGGATACATATTTCTATATATTTAATTTCACAAACTTCTCATAGGTTCAATACAAAATAAAAATTTAATAATGTGCAAAAATAAAAGATGAAATGTCGAATTTTAGATATTTTGTTACTTCATATATGTTTTTTAATTTTGTTGTTGCTTGTTTTGTATTTACTGTCGGTTATTTTTGTATTTACTATATAATATGGTTGAAGATTAATATGACCCTTGCATCTTGAGAAATAAATAATTTTACATTAAGTTCATCATTTTGATTTCATGATGGTGTTTTGGTAGTGCCTACTTTGTTTGTAATGTTGTGTATTAGTCAATGTAATTTCTTTTTGTTGTGATTATGCACATTCTCATTTGTGGTGGAAATATAAATAGTACTACCAAATTATTCATAATAGCTTAATATATCCTAATATTGGTTTTTGTCATCAATAACTTCCAATCGTCAATTGTTGGATTTGCATCTCTCATATTTGGCCGATAGGTCTTACTAAAGTGAAGTTTCTTGATAATGGCCAACCTAATCGTCTTAGTCGTCATATACATAAAATGAATTAAGGATGTTTTTATAATATTTTTTAAATATTTTCTTCTCGATTTTTCACTATTTGGGAGGCACGGTTATTACCAAACATGAGAATTATGAGAGTAAGCAAGCATCTTCACCCACGACTGATCTTGATGTTGGTGTTTCTAGTGCTCACAAGTAATTTTTTTATGGACATTATATTCAAACTAAAAAAGTATAAAACAAGAAGAATAGAGAAATGCATACCAGTTTCATGTGAATCTCTTCCTAGTGTTTCTGTTGTGTTTCATGGTAATTTAGGGGCTAAATTATCTTATGATATTCGACTTTTTCATGGCATTTTACATAGCCTCATCCTCATCCTCGTATACCAATTAAATGCTAACCTACTCTACCGTATAACTAAGGAAAACCTACTCCTCTTCCATATCCCTTTGTGCAACCTCTTTTCTATCACATATTCCTTGAGCTTCTTCAAGGTTTTTCTCTCATCTTTGTGGCACATACAGAAATGTGTCCAAGTGTGTGTGTGTGGAATGTGTACTGAAGAATGGAGAAGTTTGATAGTTTTACAAGATGGTGCTCATCATAAATGCAGGATGACTATGACACATATCGGGCATGTCTAGGAAAGCCAAGTAGCCCCTATCCTATTTTAATTCCAAGTCAAGCATGTCCCACAATTGAGGTGAAATTGGTATGGTTATTTGAACATTGTGGGTTGGACATTGTCCTTAAATGTCACCACCAGTGATCACAGAACTGCCATTTCCTATAAGGTGGTTCCCCCTCATTATAAATGGCTCCAAATCTATTCATATCAATGTATTAAGTTCACAATCACACTATTAATTTATTGATTAAGAATTATCATTTGACATAGCATCTAAAAAATAAACATTAATTATGGTAAATTGAATGATTGATTGTTATGAAACATAATATATAATATTATCAGTTCAAAAATATGACATATAGAAATATCATTAAAATTTGCATTGAAGTATAGTTTATTTAGGTTTATTGTATATCATTTGTAAAAACAAATCATACAGAGCAATATATGATTGAAATCTACTAACATAAAACTTTATTGAGTTCCCTATTTTTATATTCATAAAAAAACAAAAATACAAATATATCATCCATCAAAATAAAAATTGCAATAATCACATTTGTATTGTAATTAAAAACATCAATATGTTTAATTTTTACATTTTTAACACGTAATAACTATCAAAGTAATAGTTATTTTAATGTCAATACCTCAAATTATATTAAGTATATGTATTATTAAGTATCCTTAATCTCAAAGCTATACTTATTTACTACATATTAAACTTGTTTTATTATTATATGTTTTCCGCACCAAAAAATATTATAATAAATTGTACTTTCATACTATTTCATTAGCTAATATTCTTTCACGCATTCAAACAAGATCTCTAAATGTAATTAAAATGCTCTTGAAATATTTTATCTACGTAATTGGTTGGTAGGCCTTTGTAAGTTAATTTTATTTGTTGTTAGGCCTTTACTCAAAAACATTATTTCAGGCAATAAACAACGAGCTCCAAAATACACCATATGGCTAATGCATTATGATTTATTAGTAGACTTCTCCATGAAAAAAATAAAAACTTCTAAACGATACTCAAATAGACGTAAAATTTAAGGTTGAAGTCTCCTTGTAAAATACACAAATAAATATGAATTTCAAGGCTCTTATGTTAAAAATTACACATAGCACATTGATTAGTGACTTCATTATTTTTTGGTAATTTTTCTACTGATTTGTGACAAACGACATCATTTTAGTTGCACCATCGTTTTGTTATTGAAAAAAAATTTGAGGAAAAAGGGGCCCACACATCAAAACAAAAAGAATCGATTATAAATGATGAAAACGCTTGCAGAAAAGAAATATATACATTTAAATTTCTATTTCAAAGCATTCTTAATCAATTAGAAATTTAGTGTTCATTGTTCATTACATCTAATCTAAAATCTTATAGTCAAAGTGCCTGTCGGGCACTTTTTCTTTATTGTCTAAATATCTTATCCACAGTAACAACTATTTTGAATTCTCCCCACAATAATTTTGCATGACGTTTACTAGAAAATGTTGGTCTATCACTGACAGAAGGAAATTGTCCCAAATCTCCCACAAAAATCATAGATATAGCTCCAAAACTCATGTTTGCATTTTCAGGAATTCTTTGACGAAGTCACACAAGATTCACAATCCAAACCAATACCTATCACATGAGTTCGTATAGGGGTTTTAAATATTAGTGAATATTGACCCAATATATTGCACCATAAAAAGGGGTATAAGAGGTTATATTATAAAGGTTTTTACATATATTGGGGGTAGGATATGTAGAGTGATAAGGAGGATGGAGGAGTATTTATGGGGCAAATAAAGAAGCCCTAAATTCATATCATTTTTATTGTGTGTTTTGTCGAAGTACTGGCATGTTTTTAAGAGAAGCAAAGTGTATCTCTAGAGTAACGACACTACATAACTCTCAATATCTAAGACATCCTTCAAAATATCATCACTAAAGCATATATTTTACATTCGATTCATTTTTTAAGGAGAACAAATGTTATGAAGATTTAATAAATTTAACTAACAACAATGCGGCCACATATGACCCTTCACATTACTATACAAAGTTTGATTAGTGTGACAAATGTAGATAGAAAAGAGAGTAAAAGAGATCAAATTATACATAATGAGAGTTTGTACTTTTTCAAGTCCAATAAGAATTTGATCAAAGTTTTAAGTGGGAATATAATTTTTTTGAAAATGTAAGACATTGAAGAGGTGGAAATAAAAAGGGATATTAAAAATGTCAAAGGGAAAATGTCAGAGGTATTTTATAATTCAAAATTTGTATTGGGAGGGGTATTAATAATATAAGATTGAAATTTAGATTTTGAAATAGGGGTATTATTTATTATCCTATGAACACATGATAGGACATAAATTTACATAGTGAATCCCTCGTGGACAAAGTCAAGAGTTTGTTTTGTAGCAATAGTTTTTATGATGCTCATTTCATCAATCAATATGTATTTTATGTGGTGAATGTCTTCCTGGAATATCTTTGATTGGGATTCATATTTGGGAATGGATTGTTAACACACCAATATTGAAAGCAACAACTCCTGTTGGTGCAAATAATAAAAATGGAGAACACTCATGGAATGCTACATCTTGAAGAGCTTAACAAATGACACCAATTAGATATGTTTTTCATGTTCTTGTTGTTCCTTACATTATCATGAATAATGGTAAGCAATTTTGACCTTGATGATAATGTGTCATAATTATAGCAAGTGGCACATAAGGTTTCATAATTCATATTTGGTAATATATCACCATCTATTAAAAACCCATCATCTTTCATGGTGCTTATGAATTTTATTGTTTTATTCATGTATTTTTCACCTCAATATTTGTAATTCCATGTTGATTTTCAATCAATATCTCTTCTTCCCAACATATCTATTTTATTTACTTCCATAATTTGGCCACGTTGTAGTCTAAATATGATTCCCCTTAATTTGTGTTGTGTTCCGTTGAGTAGGTTGATTATTTTCATCTTCATAATCACTATGGTTTTTAACATATCTTTTGGAATAGTCCTTCACTTGACATGTCAAGGATTATAATTGAATGACTCCCAATTTGATTTTATTACATCATCATCAAGCCCAATATCTCTAAATCTATATTACCAAATGGACTGTAAAGTAATAATTATGACCAACAAAATTTATCCCATTTGTGTGATTCACGCACAGGAGTTGAGGAAAACCTTGGGAATAATCCTACAATAGCTATTATAGTCTTTGCATCCCATTTGTTATCTCTTTTTTGTGTTAGATTATATGTCCAAGATCTAGTTGTGTCAATAAGTGAAATATTTTCCATGGAAAATCGTATGTTCTTATATCCAACAATGAAGGATTGTGGATGTTCTTCATGGTCGTCTTCATCATTTTTAGATAATAGTTTTAACACCTCACATGAAACATTCAAATTGACAAATAGTCTACTGCTCTCTGTTGTGGAAACTCAAACAATATGTGACATGTATTTTGTTCCCCAATGTCTCTTTCGATAATTTTTTAGTTAGAAGTCTTCTAGATATGCTCGAGTGTTGTTGATTTAGTCGGGTTTTCAATGTTTGCAATTTGCAACAACATTTGATAATATGTCTCAAAACTCTTCGTTGCTTTTGTTGCATACTTGGTAATGTTGTTGATTACATGTTTGAAAAAATGGGTTGTCAATCTACATTTTCTCTCAATTGTAGTATGTAGCAATTGTGTGTATTTACTCTTTCATCATTTTTTGTAGGCTTAAAAATTTTATCTCGTGTTTCCAAGTCTTGATATAATTTTGATCCCTTAAAATTCAATGGCCATTGAGCATTATACCTATAAGTAATAATAACATGTGTTTAGTTCTTATACACATATTCTATTTAATTTCTATACAAATATTTGAGTGTTTGAACATCTTATCTACAAACCACTCTTCCTATTTTCTTATGTTTGCAAGCACCGTCTCTACACATTGTACATCGTTTTACACAATTGAGTAGCTCTTAGTGGTCACTTTTTAAATCCACATGTGTGAGTTGTCTTGTATATCGAAGACATGATGTTGAGAAAAAAAATTGTATTGTCTATCATAAATTATGTGTTACATTGAGAAAATAAAAAACATTCTATGAAACATCTAGATTTGGTGAGGATTGTTAGCATTTTTCATTCATGATCATTTGTCCAATCAAGGTTGTCCATATTTGATGCTCTATCTTACCATATGAATCCATACACATGTGATCAACCACTATGTTATCATTCATATATAGAGCAATAATATTTTATTGTCATTCATTTCTACAGTATCTCCTTTCATAAAATTATATGCCACAGGTGTATGTGTTGTTCTCAACATTAGAGTATGTATCAAGTCAATACATATCATTTACACTTAAAGTGAAGAAAATGGTAGGCAATTCTATGGTTCTGATGCAACATGTCAATTAATTCACTATGAAATTTCATCCAATAGGACCTTGTACCCCTCAAGATGTTTTCAAACCACATAAAACAATCAACTAGATGGGAGGGGAAAATTGTTCATATGTTCCCACAACTCATTAATGGTGGTTGATATATCTTGAAACCTCTTTTTTACAAACATTGCAAATGAATTTTGTGCACAATGTCTCATGACCATGTTCATCATGTAATATTTGAATTGTGGGTGTCAACTAAAAAATGTGGATGTACTACTCATTTCAACCGTGGTTCTAGCCGATCAAACCTTCCATCAAAAACAATGTTGGGAATATCATATTAGCTTAAAGTGACAATCATTAATAGGATTTTCTCTAATCCATGACCAATCAATTAATGCTCCGAGATCCGGATTACGGTTATTTATTTGTGCATGGATTAATTACATCTCTCTTAAGACATTGGGTGGTTTGGAGGCCATTGATGTCGTGCGATTAATAATATTTACTTCATCCATCTCCATTATTCGACCTACAAATACACTTTCATTCGCATCAGAATCAAACTCCATGTGGACAAAGATCAGTTGGTTGAAGATATTTTCATCACAGTCGAGTGGAAGTTCACTAAGAGCATTTTCATCAATTTGAATATGTGAATAGAACTAATCATCTTCAATTTTATATTTAAGGACCGTAATTACATGCTCTTTATTGAGAGTAAACTAGTAATTTGTTTCACGTTGATCCCTCCTTTGAACTATAATAATCGGTAAATATTTTATTCGATGTAGCATAACCTTAACATTTGTTTTCCTTCTTGTGAAAAACTTATTACACGTCCTTTATATTTATATTGACCTCCAATTGCATGTGTCACTTGAAGGATTGGGTTGACATGGGCTATTAGTATTTCTTTAACCTATGTTAAGTTTGCAAATTTGGTGGTTATGGCCCAAGATCCATAGTGTTTGATGTTAAAAATCAATGATAACCTCCCTTGTTGGCATATGTCGCACACAAGGCCTTCAAGTGTTCGAGAAACTCTAAGTTAGTAAGAGAACAAAAGCAAGCTAAAAGTTAAAAGGAAATAAAGATCACCTTATTGATCTTAGTGTGTTTGGAAACATGTACTCCTACAAAATGGTATAAAAACATGTATAAGTGAATCAATGACTGTATAAATTTAGGACAATCAAGGACACACGAAATTTAATAGTATGTTGCAAGAGTGATATTAAAGTTGTAAGAACAAAATTATTATTTCCAAGATCATCTGGAAGTGTCAAAAGCATAATTCAATCATTTAAAGAACATTCTAGCATTCACTAATTTTTGTTGCATGTGTTGAGTTCTAATTGTGATATTGTTCAAAACATGATGGACATGGAAATAATGGAGTGATGCATAAGTCCCCATTAACATCCCCCATTTTTTTGGGTCTTATGAGGTGTCGATATCGGATCAAGGTCTTGATGAGAGGTGTATTTTCCTAGTGGTTCACTAGAGTACCAAAAAAAGTGAGTGAGGTTTCCAACAACTAGAGCGTGGTGATCGTGTTTGAAGGTTGAATTTCATATTTTTCACATAAGACCATTTCCAAACCCACTTCAAAAGTGTTCATCCAATTCCATACCCATTTCAGAATTGTTTAGTGTAGTTTTCTAATTTTTATCTTCCAATATTTATCTTATTGTCTAGGCATATATTTTGTCACCTGTCTATTACAAATGTCTCCATATTTGCATTAGCTAATGTATTATCTCGCAAAACCTAATTTCTTTGACACTTTAATTATTCCAAATATTTTTATATTATTTTGTGTTCTCGATTGTCCACATATATCCTTGAATATGTTTGCATTATCATTTATCTGAATCAAACCTAATTAGCACCATAGATATGGTTAGTTTACTATATTTGATATTGTAGGATCGATTTCAACATCTATAGTTTTCCCTTCGTGAGATCCCTTATCCCATCCAAGATCATGAATAGGGAAAGTTGATTTCTCGTGTATTCACATCTATCACCTTCTACATTGACCAATGATCCTCATGAAGCAAATGAGTGGATGTAGAATTGAAGAGCATGTTGGTACCATTTAAACATTGTGCCATGTCAAAAACATTATGTCATCCGATTGGTTTTCTAAGATCCAACATTAACTCTTTCTTGAGCTTCCCAATATAATTAGCTTCTATATTATCAAATGTTTATGCATCTTTTTAGAGCTTAACTACCCACAACCTCATATGTGGATTTCTCACCTCCTTATTCATGTAATCTAAGAAGGATTACCGAACTACAACTACATCCAATCCCCATTCTCTTTCATTGTTTCCCCCTATATGAGAAGGGTTTGCAATCCACTTCTATTCCATATTGGTTTTGCCTCTCTTTCCTACAAAGGAAGCCATGTTAGTAACACACTGGGGTGAGCTAGAGACAACTTTATAGTTGAAAGGAGGATGAAAAAGTGGGAGGAATTAACATACTAAGAATGTTAGCAACAAGGAGAGGTTCTACTAATTTCCATGGATCATTCGAAAAGACATCCTACTATGAACTTCTTCAATCTACACAAGGAGGGAAAATAGCATACGATAGATTACACACATAAGAGGAAAAAAATGAATGGACTATGATTACCTTGCTAAAGAGAAATCAACATGTAGAGTGTACACCCCCTGACTCGATGTGTTAGCAACTTCACAAAGCAAATGAAACATCTTGCATATCTTTGCAACTTTCACATTTTAGTGATGTTGATGGCTATTTTGAGTTATAAATATTTTCATATGCACACTTTTTTTTAGAAAAGTCCATTACTTTATTTACAATTAGCTCCTCATAAAATGACAGTGTCTAGAATTGTTTTGTATAACAACAAAAAAGGAACAAAATTGTTAAAACTAAAATGAAAATCATGAAACAGAAAGTATTTATCCACTTAAAAAAATGAAAACCCGTCTCGCAATTTGGAGGGCACGTAATTTGTACAAATTTCCTAACTCACATGCTTCACACATGTTAATCCGAATGCAAACAGTGCTGGATGTATGCATGGTGGAACCAATGCTATTAAGTTACAAATTTAATTAAACTAACTTTAGTTGTACTCCATTGTATGAAGCTGTATCTACAGGTCAGCGCAAGGTTGGGTGCTATCGTGTTTTCCCAACCTGAAATAGAGGGCATTGTACTTTTGATATCCTATATTATCTTCAAAATATTCTTATTACTCATATATTCCTTAGGAAGTACAGAAAAACAATGGCTGTTATGTGAGGGACAAAATATGAGAGAGTTACCTGTCAAAACATGTTATACAAAAATTATGGAGACCTACGTTATGGTCTTTCTGGGAGAGACAATCTGCAACTATGCTAAGTTGCTGACACTATTTGAACTTATTTCTCAACTCGAGATGTGCAATGTTCCTTGAAAAGTACTTGGATACATAGTAACTATTCTTCTAAAAACACTTCCCTCACTCAAAAAAAGTACACTACCTTTTACCAAGATACGTCAACAGATATAAATAGGGCAAGGAAATTATGATAATCCCTTCTGCTATAATTGTTAAATAGTAATATATAGAAAATTACACTCTCCCATCTGGCAAAAAAAGCCTCAACAAAATTGAATGAGATGAGAAATCATCATGCTGCATATAGTGTTATTCTTGAAGAAGCTTCTCTGCAATTTGCACTGCATTAAGAGCAGCCCCTTTGCGTATTTGATCCCCACAAACGAAAATATCCAATCTGATTATCAATGCATAAACAGCAGTGTCAGAAGGTCAGATATGATAACAGGAATCTATTAGGAGAAGGTACAAGGCTAATGGAGATACCCATAATTGCCATTTTGAGAAGCATCTTGCCGGATCCAACAGCAGCAACATCATCCTTGTTTGAAACCTGTTGAAAACAGTTCTTAAAATGTGTTAAAAGCCACGAAAATCCACAAGTCATTAAAAAGAAGCAACTAATTAGCACCCTGAGCATAGCAATAAAATGACATTTCTAATTTCATGGTATTTCATTATATTGGCTAACAAAATAGTCTGAGTCCACATATAGAAGTTAGCTGTATTGCTGCATATTCACATACTGCAACAATCCAACAAATAAATGCTCATCAAGAAAACATGAACGCTGCAAATAGTTGAATCAAAAAGAACCTCTAGAGGAGTTGGAAAGTGGTTGCCAGCTCAATCATCAATGACAACAATACCATCAGAATTCTTAAGAATCTCCCTAGCAGTACCCTGCGCAAGCATAGAGAAATTAATTTGTAAATCTACCACCAGTTGCTTTTCTTGTGGGTATATTTCTATATCAGCGTCAAGTCATAAACAAACCCAATGATACAAAAATTTAATCCAAAATGAATCACCAAAAATTAAAAATCCTCTGCCATTATAAAGACAAATTCACCATAACAGGCCCCAGCCCCGTCATGGCCCATCCTACTCATGGGAATTTAAGCATATTATCATACTAGAAACCGCCTTAATGAGGTATCCCATTAACAGTCCATGGGAGGGTGTGTCACCTTATCACGAAGTGGGATTCATACTTGGGTTTCACTCACTTTGAATATGTGAATAGAACTTATCATCTTCAATTTTATATTTAAGGACCGTAATTACATGCTCTTTATTGAGAGTAAACTAGTAATTTTTTTCACGTTGATCCCTCCTTTGAACTATAATAATCGGTAAATATTTTATTCGATGTAGCATAACCTTAACATTTGTTTTCCTTCTTGTGAAAAACTTATTACACGTCCTTTATATTTATATTGACCTCCAATTGCATGTGTCACTTGAAGGATTGGGTTGACATGGGCTATTAGTATTTCTTCAACCAATGTTAAGTTTGCAAATTTGGTGGTTATGGCCCAAGATCCATATTGTTTGATGTTAAAAATCAATGATAACCTCCCTTATTGGCATATGTCGCACACAAGGCCTTCAAGTGTTCGAGAAACTCTAAGTTAGTAAGAGAACAAAAGCAAGCTAAAAGTTAAAAGGAAATAAAGATCACCTTATTGATCTTAGTGTGTTTGGAAACATGTGCTCCTGCGAAATGGTATAAAAACATGTATAAGTGAATCAATGACTGTATAAATTTAGGACAATCAAGGACACACTAAATTTAATAGTATGTTGCAAGAGTGATATTAAAGTTGTAAGAACAAAATTATTATTTCCAAGATCATCTGGAAGTGTCAAAAGCATAATTCAATCATTTAAAGAGCATTCTAGCATTCACTAATTTTTGTTGCATGTGTTGAGTTCTAATTGTGATATTGTTCAAAACATGATGGACCTGGAAATAATGGAGTGATGCAGAAGTCCCCATTAACATCCCCCATTTTTTTGGGTCTTATGAGGTGTCGATATCGGATTAGGGTCTTGATGAGAGGTGTATTTTCCTAGTGGTTCACTAGAGTACCAAAAAAAGTGAGTGAGGTTTCCAACAACTAGAGCGTGGTGATCGTGTTTGAAGGTTGAATTTCATATTTGTCGCATAAGACCATTTCCAAACCCACTTCAAAAGTGTTCATCCAATTCCACACCCATTTCGGAATTGTTTAGTGTAGTTTTCTAATTTCTATCTTCCAATATTTATCTTATTGTCTAGGCATATATTTTGTCACCTGTCTATTACAAATGTCTCCATATTTGCATTAGCTAATGTATTATATCACAAAACCTAATTTCTCGGACATTTTAATTATTCCAAATATTTTTATATTATTTTGTGTTCTCGATTGTCCACATATATCCTTGAATATGTTTGCATTATCGTTTATCTGAATCAAACCTAATTAGCACCATAGATATGGTTAGTTTACTATATTTGATATTGTAGGATCAATTTCAATATCTATAGTTTTCCCTTCGTGAGAGCCCTTATCCCATCCAAGATCATGAATGGGGGAAAGTTGATTTCTCATGTATTCACATCTATCACCTTCTACATTGACCAATGATCCTCATGAAGCAAATGAGTGGATGTAGAATTGAAGAGAGTGTTGGTACCATTTAAACTTTGTGCCATGTCAAAAACATTATGTCATCCGATTGGTTTTCTAAGGTCCAACATTAACTCTTTCTTGAGCTTCCCAATATATTTAGTTTCTATATTATCCAATGTTTATGCATCTTTCTAGAGCTTAACTACCCACAACCTCATATGTGGATTTCTCACCTCCTTATTCATGTAATCTAAGAAGGATTACCGAACTACAACTACATCCAATCCCCATTCTCTTTCATTGTTTCCCCCTATATGAGAAGGGTTTGCAAATCCACTGCTCCATATTGGTTTTGCCTCTCTTTCCTACAAAGGAAGCCATGTTAGTAACACACTGGGGTGAGCTAGAGACAAATTTATAGTTGAAAGGAGGATGAAAAAGTGGGAGGAATTAACATACTAAGAATGTTAGCAACAAGGAGAGGTTCTACTAATTTCCATGGATCATTCGAAAAGACATCCTACTATGAACTTCTTCAATCTACACAAGGAGGGAAAATAGCATACAATAGATTACACACATAAGAGGAAAAAAATGAATGGACTATGATTACCTTGCTAAAGAGAAATCAACATGTAGAGTGTACACCCCCTGCCTCGATGTGTTATCAACTTCACAAAGCAGACTCAAACATTCCACATCACCTTTTTCAATCATAGAATATTTCAAGTGCCTAACACATTGTTCACCTCTTCACGCCGCCTTTTGACCATGATGTTATGATAGCCAAATGTGGCTATTTGATAGGATGATGTATTCTTTTAGGACCATACTCGAATGACCTCATCCACTTATTGCCATATTTGGTGGTGGGGTTGTATCATAAATCATATGGCAACCCATTTCATATTTATCATTAGTTTCTCTTTTTTCATTCTTAGTTTTCCTTTTTATTTTTCAAAAATGATTGTACCATAGGGGTTGGTTACCCCTCTTCCAAATGGGACGCATCCTAAATTAGTGGGATGGAGCTCTCTTCAAAAGGTGGGGCGCCAAATTTGTTTGGGTGCTTAAGAGGTTTTTCACATATCAATACCCTTATTGGTAGTCCAACCCATTAAGCTTGAATTTGTTCCCCTTTTATGTTGAAACTCTACGACTTCTAGTTTATTGCAATGACATTTAGCTATATTAACTAACTCTTCCTATCTACATGTTTTAATAAGCCCCCCTTTGATTGCATTTATTAGGATTTGTGAGAACCTTTACCATTATAAGTTTTCTCCAACCTTTTAAGACAAAAGATTGAATACCTTTTCATAGTGCCATTGTTTCAACTCAATCATTAATGCCCCCTTCCAATACTTGTCGAGAAGATTAATTTTGGCTAGCCTTGGTGATCTCGAAAGACTCCATTATAAGTTTTCTCCAACCTTTTAAGACAAAAGATTGAATACCTTTTCATAGTGCCATTGTTTCAACTCAATCATTAATGCCCCCTTCCAATACTTGTCGAGAAGATTAATTTTGGCTAGCCTTGGTGATCTCGAAAGACTCCAACCCCTCTTATAAATATGGAAATTCCTTTTACAACCTCGTCATAAATTAGTTTCGAATATACTTAGCAAAGAAGAATCCATGCCACTTTTTTGCTTCTTTTTCCCCAAAATACTAATCCCTTTATCATGGGATAGATCAAATGGCATTCTAATTTTAAATAAAAGTTCCTTACAAGGATATGCCAAGTGTTAATCTCAACATAATTATACCTTAACGTACAAATTTAGATTAAAATTCAATCCAACATGCAAATGCTAAGTATCAAAAATAAGGACAATGATATTATGGAACTATTTTTTTTCAAACATGTTTATCATATATATTTAAAATATTCTTTGAGATCATATTCGTTTGGAGTATGACTCCAAATATTTATTTTATATTATATGTTTTTAAGTATTCATTCGAGGTGAAAATTCAAAAAAAAACAGCATACATGAATCCAGCAATGTAATCATCCTTACAATCTTCATTAGTCAAACAATCCATGAGATAAATATAATAATAAAAAATTGCAATCTCCAACATTAGAAGATGTCCAAAAGTGTCAATACTACAAAACGACGAAATAATGAACAATGATAATAAAACAATATAATCGCACTCAAATGCATACATTGAAAAAAGGTGGATTGGGTGCAGTTTTGCAGGCATCTTCTATTGTTCTAATATTAATCAGTAATAATACAAAAAGTAAAATGTATTTAATAGCCTCTATAAATTTCAATCTTGGTTAACAAATTCGTTTCCACAAATTCATTTATTACTGTACGTTTTTCTCTATTTGGTTATTAATGAGGGGGTCATGGTTTACTTAAACTGCAATCCAATGTTTTTCACTTGCACAACAATTAATTACAACTTTAAGATTTTATAATCAATGACGTACACTATTGAGTGAAAGATATGATGTTTGTATTTAAACAATTAACATAATTATATGATGTTAGTATTTAAATCAATTAACATAATTATATGATTTCATGCAAAGCAAACAACAACAAATGGGTTATTGCAGAAAGAAAAAAATTAATTCTGAAAAATAGGATTGAACTCCAAACAAAGCCAATTGCAAACACAAATAATAGCAGTAAAGATACAAGGTTGTGAATAACCTGTGTCAAACCCCCTTGGTGCTACTTAAAAAGTACCTTGTGTAAATATACGCATATTTATGTAATTGTACTTTGCATAAGTATGTAAACCTGAATATGAGAAAATTGTCCAGTCTACCTATCACAAAACTTGTATACTAGACTTTTGTGGTATTTGGAAAGATTGAAACATCTTGCATATACTGCAACTTTCACATTTTAGTGATGTTGATGGCTATTCTGAGTTATAAATATTTTCATATGCACAATTTTTTTTTAGAAAAGTCCATTACTTCATTTACAATTAGCTCCTCGTAAAATGACAGGTGTCTGGAATTGTTTTGTATAACAACAAAAAAGGAACAAAATTGTTAAAACTAAAATGAAAATCATGAAACAGGAAAGTATTTATCCACTTAAAAAAAAATGAAAACCCGTCTGCAATTTGGAGGGCACGTAATTTGTACAAATTTCCTAACTCATATGCTTCACACATGTTAATCCGAATGCAAACAGGTCTGGATGTATGCATGGTGGAACCAATGCTATTAAGTTACAAATTTAATTAAACTAACTTTAGTTGTACTCCATTGTATGAAGCTGTATCTACAGGTCAGCGCAAGGTTGGGTGCTATCGTGTTTTCCCAACCTGAAATAGAGGGCATTATCTTCAAAATATTCTTATTACTCATATATTCCTTAGGAAGTACAGAAAAACAATGGGTGTTATGTGAGGGACAAAATATGAGAGAGTTACCTGTCAAAACATGTTATACAAAAATTATGGAGACCTACGTTATGGTCTTTCTGGGAGAGACAATCTGCAACTATGCTAAGTTGCTAACACTATTTGAACTTATTTTTCAACTCGAGATGTGCAATGTTCCTATGCTATAGTTGCTAAAAACAACACTATTTGAACAGATATAAATAGGGCAAGGAAATTATTATAATCCCTCTGCTTAATTGTTAAATAGTAATATATAGAAAATTACACTCTCCCACTTTCAATTACATCCTGCATTTACTGAAGAAGTTACAATATCACCTGATCCCCACAAACGAAAATATTTGTGACTAGTCAGAAGGTCAGATTGACTGAAACAGTTTTAGGAGAAGGTGAATAATATGACAGGTCTTGGGACCCAGAACAATTGAATATTTTAGCAAACTTTCCTAAAGATACATTGTGCAAGAAGTTTTTTTAAAAACTCATCAGAACTTCGGAAAATCTTCTAGTTTTGAGTTCAAATAACAAAGCAAATGTCAATATAAATCTGTTACATCCAGATTAATCATGGAAGGACCATAGAAGTGATTGCTAACATCTCCAATGCAACCTTGAAAAGTACATCCTGGAAGTGGATCTGCACAAGCTTGAATCACATCACTAATGTAGAAAAATACAGTATCCAATACATTAGCCTATCCAATTCAGGAGGGTGAAGATTAGTTTTATAGCTGTATAGCATATCATACCATCAGTATAACTTGTAATAAACATCACAATTCTTTAGAAGACCCTAAATCAATCTGGTTCTCTGGTATTTTCATATTGCTTGCCTTAACGAAATTTGTCTACCCAGCAATATAACCCTTAGATGAACACTATACATCTTAATAAACATCAGCCTTTTCTTAGGAAGAAAACAATTATGTATAAAATTCTCTTAGTGGATTACCACGTGAAGTGGCTTGTCGAATTCCAGATTTATACTCTGCTTCATACCTGGAAACCTGCTGCAAGAGATGGTAATAAGGTTGGTACTCTGTAATTGTAACAAGGTTGTAAAGGGCGTGAAGGCGAAGAATATCATGTAAGAGGTTGAGGTCATTCATTTTTTTACTGTAATTTGGCAAGTGATTTGTTGAGTAAAGGTTCGTCACTTTACTTCTTAGTTAAATTGCCAGAAGTATGTGTTTATGCAATCTTCCATTCCTCACAATAATTTTGCAATTTTAATTTTAAATGATCACATAATTGAGCATTGATATTGAGAGGGATTGTCTTATTTAAAATAAATGATTTCTATTGAAAACCAGAAATATAAACAAGGAAAAACAAATGTGCGCAAGCATCGTGTGGAAAACCAAAAAGGCAATACTTTATTTATGTACAGAAAGCAGTTTTATTTGATCTGCATCTTCAAACATTCCTTGTTTTCCAAGGAATGTAAACATGCATTGAACAACAAAAGATGATGGCGCAGGGTGGGGGATTCATTGCCCAAACAGAATCATTGCCCCCAGTAAAATATTTCCCGCCCATGCCTAACACTAAAAAATGATGATGATATTACAGTTTTTGGGGCTTTCTCCTTGTGTACATTATGCTAAATCAAACCTCCTTTGAAGGGAATTCCTGTGGAGGGCAACCAAGTGGAACCAGAAATGAAATTTGCTACAGTGAAATTCTTGGCCTCCTCTGCTGTTTTGATAACCCTATAGCCGTCCCATGTTACACGCTTGTCCAGCTTTGCCCCTGGACCCCTGTTCCTGTATTCTCCATAATACAAGCTTTGAAGTGCATAATGTCCAGACCACTCCAGCCAGCCAGCAGGGTGAATTAAATCATCTATGAACGTTCGAATGAAGACTGTCCTTGAGTACATTTTCCACGGCCTGCCGAGGTAAGTCTGGAAGGAGCTCTGGGCACTAAACAGATCCCTGCTTGCTAGCACTCTGCAGTTCTGAATGGAAATACCGGTGTTCTGGTTGGGATCTTTCCTGCCCTGAGCTGTAATTGTGTTCTTTTGATGAGGCATGGGCCTTCTCACAACGATATTGCAATCCTGGAGAACCACGGCTGCATTGCCGAATACGAAGTCCACAGTGCCATAGATATTGCATTCTCTGTAAAACTGGCGGAGGGAGTGGACATATAAGCTGTCTTGGTAGCCAAAAATGCTGCAGCGGTAAATGGCGGAGAAATCAGCCCCCACGCGAAGAGCTACGGCTTGATGCTTGTTTGGGCCTGCGTCGTTGACAAAGCTCATATCCCGTGCAATAAATCCTTCGCCGGATACAGCTGCATTCAGCAACAAACGGAGACCATCAAGTCCTATTCATGGGGTTAATCAATTTGATTTGAATGTGAACAGACACATGAAAAAAGAAGAAAAAACATACAGCTCCATTCATGATGAGAGGGAGGCTATTAATTCATTTTCACGGGGTTAATCGATTTGAATTTGAAGAGACAGATGAAAAAAGAAAAAGAAAAAAGATGCATCTGCATTCATGATCAGACAGAGGCGATCATATCAATTCATTTTCATGGGATTACTCAATTTGAATTTGAACAGGCATGAAAAAAGGATGCAGCTGCATTCATGATCATTTTCACGGGGTTAAGCAATTTGAATTTGAACAGTCGCATGGAAAAAGAAGAAGAAAAAAGATGCAGCTGCATTTGTGATCAGACAGGGAACATCAATCAATTCATATTAATGGGGTTGAATTTGAAGAGACAGATGAAAAAAGAAGAGGAAACGAGATGCAGGTGCATTCATGACAAGTCATTTTCACAGGGTTAATCAATTTAAATTCAAAGAAGAAGAGAAAAGAATGCGAGATAAGTACCAAAGGTTGCAGAACGGAAGGTCGTTGAGCCGTCCTTGACATTTCTGTGGGATACAACTTTGGTATTACTCATGCCATCGCCAACGAACATGAGGTTTGTCTTATTTTTGGACACATCCACATTCTCCTGGTAAACCCCTGCTTTGATGTAGATAACATATCTCTCCTTGCTCTTTGACGGCGCCTGCTCTACGGCCTCTCCAATGGTCAGGTACTGCCCGCTGCCGTCTTGGGCCACGGTCACATTGGCTTCAAAAACTGCTTCGCCATTAGGCGCTTGAAGCAGCCTCCGATTTGACATAGACAACCAGGCAGGAAAGTCTTGATCTTGATTCTTGATATTCTCTGGACGCCGTGGTTCCCGCAGGTTGTTAACCATGGCAAGAGCTCTGGTGAGGAGGTGAGAGCTTTCGTCCATCTCGCCGTTAATGTCAGCTCCTGACTGGCGGAGGCCGTCGATGCACGTCTCCTGGTTTGTGAGGGCCGCACTGAGCCATGTCTGAGCGTCAACAACCTCCTCCTCGCTCCTCCTAGTCCTGTGCAGGGATAGGGTAATGCCGGCTATCTTCACCAGTGCTGCCTTAGCAAGATCAACTGAATCGTCAAGAAGCTCAAGACAGTCTTCCAACGCAGCAGCCCTGCGTTGTGGAGAGGAGGCCACTCTGGCCACACCCAAATACAGAGGAGCCCTGGCGTAAGCTCTTTGGAGTGCAGAGACGGTGGCATTCATAGCGATTATCCCAAACTTGTTGGGATTGGGATTGGGATTGGGATTGGCATTCAAAGGAGCAGCAGGACCACAATTCCACCGGGAAATTACAATCACAGCAGCAGCAGCACAAGCAGAAGACAGAATAATTATTATTATCAGTACCCATTTCTTCTTCTTGCCTGGTAAGGAAGCCATTGTGGAAAGCAAGCAAAGGGAAATTCAAATAACAGGGGGGGATTTCCTGGTATTTTGGGGGGAAGGAAAATAGTTTAGAGACTACTTCTTCTTATGCACTGGCGGTGGCGGTGGCGGTGATTAAGTATGTCTTGTGCAACCTATAATTATAAATTTCTTATTTTGAGGGCCTCACAAATCTAGTTTCCGTTATAACCATCTCTTTAATTCTTCTTTAATGTGTGTGAGGTCATTAATCATACCTATTTCCATCATCTTATTGTTTCTTGAATAATGGAAATGTATTTTGACATTTGTCTCATCATTATTGTAGTTAATTACATCATGATTCAACACAAATTTAATATGTAGTGATTATGTATATTTACTCTTTTGTCTTTTCTTGTAAGCTCAAAAATTTATTTCCTATTTCTACTTCTCCAAAAAATGATCCCTCAAGCTTCAATGGCTACCGTCTATTATACCTATAAGCAATAATAACACATTTTTAGTTCCTACACATATTTTGTTTACATTCTATACAAATATTTTAACGTTTTACCTACAAACCATTCTTCCTATTTCCTTACATAATGTCAACCATCACATTATTTTTCGCTTTGGTGTTCCTCACCACCTCATCGCTGATAACAACAAGCGATTCAAAAATAGAACCCTACGAAAGATTTTTGACGCTTTTGGAATTCAACACAGTTTCTCTTCACCTTACTACCCACAAGAAAATGGCCAAGAAGAATCAACCAATAAAACCATGAACAAAATTCTTATGAAAGTAGTTGATGATACTGGGAAGGATTGGCATACGCACATTCTATTCGCCTTGTGGGCTTACCACACTAGTATTCACACTTCGATCCGCTACCATGCCTTTCTCTCTGGTATACGGTACCGAGGCTGTCTTACCTCTCGAAGTCCAAATTCCATCTCTCTACATCTCACTCCAAGACATGCTCAACAATGCTAACTTTCACCAGGACCATTTGGCACAACATGAGTTATTAGATGAGCGTAGTCTCAATGCTCTTGATCATCTCCAAATCTACCAAAAACGTATCAAATGTGCCTACGATAAACATGTCCATGAACGAACGTTCTAGGTTGGTGACCTCTGCCTTAAAGGAAAATCAACATATAACCAAAGAAGAAAAAAGAAAACAAGGAAAATTTTCTCCTAGTTATCTTGGACCCTTTATCGTTACTCATACCTATGGATCAGGTGCTTATCATTTGTCTTCACTCGAAGGTAATCCTGAACCTTAGTCACTCAATGCCTTACATCTTCGACTATTTTATTGTTGAAATCCAATCCTATATCACCTTCTGTCTATTGATCGCTCGTCCCTTGAGCACCATTCACCTTCCATGTCACCCATTTTGAGGATCAATGACTAAACAATAATAATGTGATTACCTATCATCTTTCAAAGCCTTTATCTTTAATATGCATACCATGGCTCTACTCATGACATGATTCTCATGGATACTTTTCATATTGTTCAAAGATGGAATCCCATGGTTGTTCATCACTTGAAACCATCTTTTTCATAGTTAAACTCTATGTCTTATGGTTTTGTCTTCTAAACAAGAACCTAATATTCCTCTATAGTATTGTCCATGACTTAAGTGTCCAAAATTAAAATGGGATTCAAATCCTTGAGTCAAAATTCTAGCAAAAAGATGACTTCCTCAAAAGGGACATCTCTTCTCTCTATCTCATCGCTATAAATAGATAGCTCCCTCAAAGGACAACTATACAAAGCTTACCATAATGCACATATTCTATCATAAAAAGAGACTATCCTTGCACAAAAAAATAACATACTCAGAAGCTTCCCACATTGATAAGCTTCACGAAGACCTCAAGGAGATAATATACTCATCCCACATAGACTTCCCGCATCGATTAGTCTATTAAAAACATAAAAATGAAGAAAATGATAAATTTTTCGTCATGGACTTGCCTATTTTTTATCATGGGTTTCTTGCTAGGTAAACATGCCATCGTACACTAAGTTATGCTAAACTACCCATTTTCACCTCATTGCTTTTTCACCCTAATTTTCTATCTTCTCAAGGGACTTGTCACAAACACGACATTTCGTGATCATGTGACTTTCTTCACCCTCCACATAGTCAACCATGCAACACCTTTAGGGTCTTATGTTCATAAGCCAACCTCTAGTATGGAAGAATCGTTATGGTTCTTATCAATTAGGTGGCTCTTTTTACCACCTCTTACCATTCACCTTTTCCATTACTTATTGATTACCCTATACATGACCAGACCATCAATATCTACATTTTAAATATTTTCACTTTCACCTAAGACTCAACCATGCCTATGACCTAGACTCAAACATGCCTATGACCTAGACTCAACTATGCCTATGACCTAGAATCAATCATGCCTGAAACCTACCAACCCATCCCTCGACCTCAACATATTATTCCCTAGCTTATGGGAGAACTACATTAACTTGAGGACCTTTTTTGTCGGGGCTAAGTTGGCAGAATTTCGAGGGCATGGGGCTATTGGAGGTTAGCTTGGCCATTATTTACCCTAATCCATTTTCCCCACATGTTTTCTAATAGTACCCACCCTTAATTAGTTTCCATTTCTCATAAAATTTGGAAATTTCTCATTCATACATATTTAGCATTTTATCACACCATCAAAACATCTAATCAATCATTTCACATTTCTATGATATCAAATATTTTGGAAATTTACACTATAACATACATATAACTCATCATTTATTTCCCATGTTACCAATACCTTGGAAATTACATCAAAACCAAAAATGACCAACCATGCCTACACCCGACTCAACCATGCTTAACTCGACATAACTCAACCATGCCTATACCTGACTCCATCATGCCTAAACCGACCTAAATCCATCATGCCTAATCCACCTAGTTTCCATCCATACACAAAAAAATAATATAAACTTCTAAACACAAGTATATCACCCTCTCCACTCAAATATTTAAACGCTTTATGAAGGAATTCAAAATCCTCTTCCTTGACCACCTCGACTTATTCAAAATCCTCTTCCTTGACCACCATATTAGTGCTCTGTCGTTTGGCCTAATCATCTGAATTGAAGATGGATTCAAGTGTAATCAGGCCTTTTGGCAGCTTGTTTCCTTTTAGCTATATAATTTGATCACCGTAAGAGTTTTGAATTTTATCCTGAAGTTTGTCAGCGAACTCCGCTTCTTTCTTTAGGAAGAGGACAATCTGTTGGTCACTATCAAACACCTGTCAGCTACTTACGTTATTTGGTATTCAGGATGGACCACCATTTTGACCATTTGCTACCCTTCTTTCATAATGTCCGCAGGTACATCGTACTGTGAGCCAATAGTAGCAAGTATGTCAGCATCTTGATTTTGCTTTCTAGGAATTGCGTGAATTCCAAAAGCTTCAAAATCTTGTATCAGGTCATAAACCTAATTTTTATATGATCTCGATAGATCATTTTTGGATGCACTATAGGTTGTTAATTGATGCATGACCAATTCACTATCACCAAATACGGTCAAGGTTTGGATTCCTCTTTTTTGGGCTAGTTGAATTCCTTATATGAGAGCCTCATATTCGGTGACATTATTAGTACAACTAAAATGCAACCGAAAGGAAGAGAAATATTTATCTCCTTCCAGAGAAATCAACATAACTCCTGCATCGGATCCATTTTTACTCCTCAAACATCAAAAATAGTTTTCATAGTCCCTCAAAACTGTTGTATGTTTTAACCAACTGAGGTATGGCTATACCTTCTTCGTGTATGTAGTATGTACTTAATCTAGTCTCTTCCAAAAACAACAAACCCGATTCTTCATCCGCCAATAAATCAGCATAGGGATCATATTGGTGATTGATACTTACCTCATCAAGCATTGTGTCAAGAACTTCTTCCGTGAGAGTAGTTGGCTCGTGATCTGCCATCCTCATTTGGATCACAAATGGCATAATTCCCATTTATGGGTTTAGTGGTGTAAGGTTCCACATGATTATTTCCTTTAAAAGGAGGATGACTTGCCGGATATTTGGATTGGAATGTTCGAGCTTATTGGGAATTTTTCCTTTTAATCGCTACAAACTCATTTCCAAAGGTCTGTAGTAGTTATTTGAATTCAAATATATCATTTGAATAGGCCGGGGTAGATTAAGCTGGCTGATTAGAGGGAACTAGAATAGGCACAATGATAGGTTGATTATTTGTAAGATCTAGAGAAAATGGCATTGGCAGTTGAGGAGCTATCTTTCGAGCCTAAATTAAGGAATTTTCCACATTTATGGCTATGTCGTAAGCATCAAGTAATATAGTCCCCAATGGATTGGATCATAATTGCTACATCACTATTCAAAGCTCACAAATAGTATAAGAATGCATTATTTGGAGAGTGCTTAATGGGTGACATAATCCTATTCCAAGTTCTATGAAATCGGAAGTTGAAATCACTCATGTACTCCCGGGGATCTCTCTTTATGGTAGTGATTTGTTCTAAGAGTGATAGGTGATCACTCTTATCTTCAAACTATTTACAGAGCTTCTCTCCTAACTCATCCCAAGTTGTTATGTTGTTAACAAGTAACCCTCGAAACCATTGAAGTGCTTTTCCCTTGAAGGAAGTGGCTAGAAGTCTGACAACAACATTATCCTCCGTGATGTTATGTACTACACAAATGTTGGCTACATCAATAATGTGTTCTACTAGAGTAACATGAGTTTCTCATGTGTAAAAGGGTAAACTTTTGAGTGTTGCAATAGGTATAGGGTCATATTGAGCCAACAAAAGCATACTTATTGCATTGAAAGGGGAAAAACTTGGTTCTACGCCATTGCAAAAAGAGGTTGATTGTTCTTTGGTGGAGGAAACCTTCCATATGGAGGAGTTTAATGACCCCTACGAGATAAGGTTGTAGCTGGTGGAGTTGAAGCACCTCTGATTCTTCTCTTTGGAGGAGACAAGGAAAGTTTGATATGCTGATAACCTCCTTGCTTTGAAGAAGCTCTTGTCTGAATTCTTCGCATAAGTTAATGCACTGAGATTTGGAATCTAGAGATATAGAGTCGTCAGGTACTTTGACTTGTGAAAATAAGAAGAGAAGTACCAACTCTTTGTCCCACCGGGCATGCCAAAAACTGTTGTCGCTATATCACTGCAACCCCCGAATGGCTAGGCTATAAGTAGGTCATTTAGTGTGATTGGGACACATGGGACCACCTCTCAAGTTGTGGGACTTGGGCTTGATGTGAACCTCTAGAGAAGGCCGGATTCTTTTTCTTAAACTAAGTGTTGTACTACTCCTAGTGCAATAAAATGGCTATCTAATCCTATGTTAACTTTTTTTTAGGTTTTAGGGAAGAGATTTGCAAAAGGAAATTATACTAGGGATGGTGATGCATTGAATAAAAGGATATGTTGAATCTCAGGAAGGGTTAATGTGATTAGAACACCGTCAGTCACCTTCACCTATTGCAACCTAGAAAGGGGACAAAGTACCACAAACCAGAAGAATACATTCCTTTGTTAAAACTTGAATCATATGAAATAGAGAGATCAAATTTGATTAAACACAAAATTAACTAACCACAAGGATAATCACATGCACATGTCAAACATTCATTTCACTGATCATGGTTAAGGATAACATAACTTTTAATAACATAAGGAAAACACTTTCTTCACAACTGACATAAAAGATGTTTATATCACTTTTCCATAATATGATATGAGACAATATGATATAAAGCAAGCTAATCATCTATACTAAGGAATCATTCATTCATAAAGCATATATCAATCTCATTCACTAAGGAAATGGAAGTGTCAAGGGAAGTGAAGAAGAAAGGGGTGACCCAATAGTTTCTCTAGCTGAGAGAACTGGAAGGGATGAGAATACTTGGGCCATGGAAGGAGATGGGAAAGAAAAAATGATCGAAGAAGTTGAAGGAATTGATGTAGGAAGTGACAATGGAAGAGAAAAGGGAAATGATGGGTCTTGTGGGACACTAGGAGAATCAATGACTTCAACTATTTCTGTCATAGGTGCTATAGGAGGCATGACTTTGGGAACAGGAGCCTTGGAAAGAGATGAGTTCCCAACAACAAATGAAATATTTTTTGGAACTGTATGGGTCTTTTGGGTCAACCTTTTCCCCTTTGTGGGTGTTGATTGGCTCATGGTTGATGGGGCTCCTGTATTTGTAGGTTTCTCTAAACCCTTAGGTGAGATTCCCAAGGTAACCAACCAATTGTGAGTTCTTTGTAGAATGGGTTCCTCCCTTTCCTTTGTGTTGCAACATTCTTCCACATACCAATCAATCCATGACAATGGTTGATTGGCAATATTATTATTTTTATACACTTCATCCAAAACCTCATCATCGTCTTGCATGTCTTTTGGGATGTCAGCTATTGCAAATTGTTGAACCTCATCCAACTTTATCCTTTCATAGTCTCTCCATCGAATATGAATTCATCTTGACAATGAATCCAAATATCTTCCAACTGGGGCACATGGGAACTGGAATGAACTGTTTCGTTGAATTTACCCCAATAGTCAAAATTAGTCCATGGATGGAAAGTCCACAAAGTTACCTCTGTCATTCCCGCATCCACATTCTTAGCCTTGTAAATATCTGGGCAAGTGTATCTACCTATTGAAATAGGGAATTGAACTCCCACTTTGTGTCATTTGTTCAAGATCTTATGGTAGTCCAACAGTTGTTGAACCAATTCTAGTAGAACCCATTTATCGGTGGGATATCTTAGCAGCTTACTAGGTGTACCTATGAAGCCAATAATCCAACTGTAAGTAAATGTGGGGAACTGTAGGTATATATCTCCCTACTCACACACTTATTTGAAGGCTTCATCAGAAATCCTCCTATTATACAGCTCCCTATCGAAATGGTAGACAATAACAACAATGAAGGAATTGTTGATCCTCGCAGAGTGCTTGCTTCCCTCATCCAATGTGAGTTGAGGATAGAAATCATAAATTTGAGAGGTGCTTTCAATACCCTTCGTATTCAACCCAATGAAATT
>CM031238.1:590101648-590180187 GCA_018340775.1 Taxus wallichiana var. yunnanensis | reverse complement strand
AGAAGGATTCATCACCAATTTCATAGTACTGTTTCGCTTGTAGGGTTCAGCGGTTATGGGTATAAACCCAAGTTAATGATACAAGGCGTGTGCATATATATGTATATAGTTACAATCGTTGTAATCAATGACTATGAGGAGTCGATTGTATGTTTTATATTTGAATCTTATTCTAGTTGAATATATTTAAATAGTTGGTGATTGTTGAACCTCACGACTTGAAGGAATAACATGTAATAGACCTCTGTTATTTTCATGGAATTACTTCAGTGTGCATGTATGGGTTTTGTGGTACAATCTTAGGTGAACATTTACGTCTTCGACTGCATAAATTTGTGTAAAAAGATCGGGCGAGTTCGCCTGGGTTCTTGGTGTGAAATCGTAGATTAATTTGTTTGTCCGATTCTTGTTATGCTTCGTTGATGAATATCGCATGAATTCATATGCATTTGCTTGAATTGCTACCTCCGTTTGAATCATTTGGAATTATGGAAAGGTAGCTGGTACTTCGTCTCTTCTCAACTTGACATCGACACCTGCCTTTGTCACTATTTGAGATCCTCGAGTATGGATGACTGCTTGCGTGTTCGACCTTGTTTGGGTAAGTCGCGAATACCACACTAAGACTCATGCGCCAAGGTAAGGATCGATTGTCAGTATTCCTTCTTTTACTTCAAATCTGATTTTGACCGAGCAAGAATAAGTATGCTATGTTCTTTCCATTTAATCAGTCCGATTTGACTGAGCATGATTTGGAAATACTGTGTGGTCAACATAGCTTAGTCTCTAGGAAACCTCAAATTGCTTGATGCAATAAGGTTGTTGTTTACAGCGATACGCTTGTTGTTTCTTGTTTTCAACTTGTGTCAAAGCCTTACTGTAAAAGGAACTAGATTGGGCTTAGGGTTGATACATGAATCAAGTTGATGTGTTAGTTGTCAGTATAGGAGTTTTGCTGTGTTTCTACTTCTTGATTTAGAACAGCGATCTTGCTTCGCATGCTTGTCTAACTTGTTCATTTATATACCTGATAAATGTTTTCATAGGAGAAGACGATGATCAAAGTTGATGAATTTATGTGAAAGGAAGTATGAATGGATTGGTTCTTTCTCTTCCTTTATTTAATATTTTGCATGATATTTGTCTAATGAAGGGGAAATTGTTTTGTAACATATCGGGTGGGAATCCCGAATTGTTATGTTATTTCTTTTTGAAGAATGAAACAATCTGACCAATGTTGTGATTTTGGATTCAATGATTGTTTGTGTACATTCGCTCTTTCGTTTCTTAATATTTGATGAAATATTAGAAAGTGATTAAGACTATTTTGTAACAATGATAGAGTTACATATTTGTAATCATTTTGTATTACAAGGGCATAGTCCGATTATGTTTACTTATGTGAATATCTCGATCTCATTTAAACAGAGGTTTAATGAAAACAATTGATGGATTGCAATTGTTTTAAAAGTTAGTGTTATCATGCTCGGCCTATCAATCGACTCATGTTGACTATTTTTATTGCAGATGGTTACCGTAAGAGGTAAAAGCAATGCAGATCCGGCAAGTCGATCGATTGTTTATTTGATTTATAATGAATTACAAATTGATTTTACAGATGTACTATATGAGAAAAGATGTTTCTTTTCCGTTAGCATTATATCAAGTATGTTGTCAGCATAAAATGTAATTGTATAGTTTTGAAAGGAATGGAAATAAGTGTTTGATACTTATGTGTTGTATTCTATTTCTAAAGTTGACCTTCTTCGGTTTATGTAACGAAGGGGCATTGTTATCATTGTATAATATGGATGCTTTTGTGATTAACAATGAAAGTCTTGCAAGTAAATGAGATTGAATTCTTATGAGTGTTTAGTAGTTCTAATTTGTTCTAAAGAAAAGCAATATTGGATTTAAATAATTGTCTTTCTAGAAGATAGGTTAAAAATGAGCCTAAAAGAGAACGCTAAACAAGTTGGATTAAATTACTAATCCCTAGTCCTAAGTATGACAGGACAATATTAAATTGGATTCTTAATCATTTATATCTTTATACTAAAAAGTATGATATAAATTCAGTTAAGAGAACTGATATACAATCAAATGGAGTTCAGACGGCAATCTCTAGCAAAGGTTATGAGATATTGTCCCATTCTGTTGTTTTAGAATCATGTGTATTCTAATGACTCCTCGATGAGAACTCGACTGCATACCTCTACCATGTAATGGGTTTTATAGAGGAGGGTCGCCTTAAGATGAAGAATCCAGGATTTGGAAAGGCTAACCTTAGGAAAAGTCTTTAAAAGTAATTTAAACTCAAGTGCGTAACGCTTGATTACATCGAGTAGATCTTTTCGAGGCGGATTTAAAGGTCGACGACATAAGTCAATCGGCAGAGTTGTACCTCCGAGAAGATTAGGATCTTCTCGGGTTACAATAATGCAGATGACTTACTGCGACACCCTTTCGTATCGATCGCTAAGATTTACACTTCTGATTTTGCATGAGTTACCCCCTGGGACCGATTAAGAACGTGGTCATGTTATAAGGTCGCTTTAGAGATTCGGGGTATCATGACACACCGTCAACCGCAAGGTTGAACCAAGATGTCATCATATCCCTAATCCTCGTGGTCATCCATATAACATTATCACCTCGTTAATCCGCCTCCGAGTGATTCAACAGGAAGGAAGGACTCGAAAGAATAAGATAAGACATTCTATATAACATATGAATGGGGTGAAGGACGTATTCCGTGATTCGACGAGTATGTCGTTAAGGAATATGAGACATGAACAAGATGTTTCAAATCTTTGGCCAAAGTATCGCAAGTCTTGATCAAGTTGTCCTAATTCACCTAGTCTAAGGGATGAGATGCCAATGAATAATAGTAATAATTATTCAAAGCTTAGATTCCTCGACCGACAGCATTCAATCCCGATTAGGAAGAGAACCGCAAGAGTAATGTGTTAAATAAAACACCGACTCTTATTACTCATGAATAGATCTATAGATTACCGAGTCATGGAATGAATAGATCGGAGGTACTCCGAGTCATTACATAAATGCATATGGTTGTTCTGTTATATGAATGGTTATTGAATTGTGAGTTCTAAATTATGTATTTAGAACCAAATGCAATTATCAAAAAAAAAAAAAAAAATTTGACTTGTTCTAAAGTATAAAATGAGGATGTTACATCTTGGTATCGAGCTGAAGGTCGCAGCCTCTCGGACCTACCGAGTCCATAACTGATAAAAACCTGAATTTTCTTGTAGAATGTAAAATGGTTGTAACAAGGGGAACATTACACAGTAATGCTCCACCAAGGAGGAGCAACAACAACCCGTAAACTTGATGAGATCCTTACGCCTGCTTGACACAAGAGATTGCTTTCTGTATCAGCATTTCAATGTGTGATGGGAAATGAGGAGGATGAAGAAGCCGATAATAATAATCAGCAACCTCCCGAGGACAACCCCGAAATGGTTATTGATGTTAATGTCAGAATGCACCTGTCCAACCAAAAACAAAAAGGCCGATTAAGCACATTAACTCACTAATGATATAAAAAGGATAAGTCCACCTAAGTATGATGGCACCACATTAGGAGATGGAGCCGAGAACTGCTCAAGCCAATGGCGAAATGGAGAAGTACTTTGCAATAAGGAACTTCTCGAGGAAACCAAAGCTATTTGGGAGCCTATCGCCTTCTCACGAAGCGCCTTCGTGGTGGGATAGCCGAAAGCTTTGAGCTAAACATCGATGAGACCAATATTACTCGGGATCAATTTAAAGGCTATTTTAGGCAACGGTGGCTGCAAAACTTTTCTATGATCGTAAATGACAGAATTCTAGAACTTAGCTCAAGGGAAGCTAACAGAATCAATACTCACCGGGAGCGGTTTACAAACTCTCAAGTATGTACCACAAGATCAAACTCGACGAAAATTTCAGATACGGAAATTCATCATGGGATCAATCCAAAGATAGGGGAGAGGTCGATGTTCACAAATCCAACCACTATGGAAGGAGTTGTTGAAAAGGCCATAAGGCAAGAATGAAATTAAAGGCTATTTCTCGCTCATAAGGAGGAAGTGCGAAGAAGACCGCAAACCCTTCTTCAACCTCTCTCGCACCTTAAAAGGACCATGGAAAAAGTTTGGAAACAAGAGTAAGTTTCTGTGAGATAACACAAGAAAGCAAGCAGTGAAATAAGCCCTCACTGAAATGTAAGGGATAATTTTGTTAAAAATTATAACAATGGGGCGTAAGCCCCATGGAGGACAAATATGACAATTTCAAGGCCGGAGGTAATGCCGAGCCTAAGAAGGGACTCCGTAGAGGTCGCTACACTTGTGATAAAGATCATTACGCAAATCGCCCTTTCAAGAAGGATGATCGTAATCGCCAAGCAGATAAGATACATGCCGCAAAGAGCGCATACAAGTCAAAAGCAAGCAACACCTATAGAAGTTCCTGTAAGTTATTCGCATTGCCACTATTCTTTTTTTGATACAGAGCTACCGAATGTTTTATTTCTAATAAACTTGCTTCTAAACTTAAAAGAAAAGTCGGGAAAATGGATAAATCTTGACCGTAGAGTATGGTAATAATTGCTCATACAAGCTGAGTATGTGTCTCTTTTGGAGCAGCCTGATTTACCTAATTTCTCCATGGAAGTTGATCTCATGTTACACCTTGGGATCATATGACATTATTATTGGTGTCAATTGGTTAGAATGACCATAAAGCAAAGGTAGATTGCTATGAAAAGAACATAAAATGTTTAGATGATCACCTGAATCAAACAGAGATTCAAGGTGTGAAACGGGAAATTTCAGCTTAGAAAATCACGTCAACATGTAGCTTAAAAAGGCTAAGAATAAAGGATGTACTCTTTATGCAGTAAAGATATCTGAGTCTTCAGAAGAAGATGGTGATTACATGAAGCAAATTCCACTGCTACAAGGTTTCAGGGATGTTTTTCCTGAGGAATTACCAGGGTTACCACCAAGAGAGAATTTAACTTCACCATTGAAATCAAACCAGGAACTGAACCTATTTCCAAGGCGCCTTATAGGATGACTACTACTGAGTTAGTCGAGCTTAAGGCACAGTTACAAGAGCTTTTGTCTAAAGGATTGATTAGACCAAGTGTTTCACCTTGGGAGCACCCGTGATATTTGTGAAAAAGAAGGATGGAACACTAAGGTCAGTGGTATTGATTATCGGATGTCGAACAAAGCAACAATCAAGAACCGATATCCACTTCCTAGGATCGATGATCCGCTTGATCAAATGCGTGGAGCAGCGGTTTATTCTAAGATAGACCTTCGATCCGGTTATCATCGCTAATGATTAAAGAGGAAGATATTCATAAAATGCCTTTCCCGAACAAGGTACTGGACATTATGAATTTACGCTTCTACCCTTTGGGTTAACTAATGCACCCGCAGCCTTTATGAATTTAATGAACAATATTTTTCAAGAATACCCTGACAAGTTTGTACTTGTATTCTCGGACGATATTCTCATTTATTCTAAAAGTGTTGAGGAGCACAATGAGCATTTGAAGATAGTTTTGGGAATTTAGAGAAAGAGGAAGTTGTATGGTAAGTTATCCAAATGTTCTTTCTTTGATTCAAGTTCACTATTTGGGTCATGTCATAAGTAAAGAAGTAATCACCGTAGATCCTTCAAAAATAGTGGCAATAACTGAGTGGCTCGCACTAAAGAATGTGCATGAAGTAAGAAGCTTCATGGGTCTCTGGGCCGGTTACTATAGAAAATTTGTAAAGGATTTTTCTAAGGTAGTACACCAATAACTTCATCGGCAAAGAAGGATAAGAAATTCATGTGGAATGACAAGTGCGGTTGGCGGCTTTCAAAAGTCCGAAAGACCACTTGACTTCTCGCACCTATATTGGCTGTACTGCACTTAATGGGAATTTTACTGTTGTAACGGATGCTTCTGGGAAGGCCTCGAGGTGTTTTGTTACAAAATGATCGTGTCATAGCTTATGAAAGTAGAAAACTTAAGTTACATGAGCTGAATTATGCCCTCATGATTTGGAACTTGCACGCCATTGTTCATGCGCTTCAAGTCCTGAGACACTATTTACTTGGGAAACCTTTTGAGTTGAAAACGATCACTGGGACTCGAAATATATTTTTACTCACCCCCAATCAATTCCGCATAAAGAAGGTGGTTAGAATTTTTATCACAATATGACTTTGATATCAGCTATATCAAAGGGAAGGAGAATAGAGTAAATGATGCTCTAAGTCGTAGGAGGCACATTTCTCGCTCTTATAACATTGAGAACTCGCTTAAAGACGAGGTAAAAGTGCCTCGTAATCGATGCATATTTTCAAGAAGTAAAAGCAACTACCGGCAGTAACCTAAAGATAAAAGGTATGAAGGTTTTCATTTTGATAATGAAGGAATCTTGCGTTATGAAAATAGGTATATGTACTGCAGTCTTAATGATTTGAGAAAGAAGTCAAGTAGTTGAATTTCATAATTCACCTTTCTCTGACACCCGTGTATCACAAAAATGCTAGCTGATTTGAAACACCAATACTTCGAAAGGTATGAAAAAGGATGTGATAAATTTTGTGACTCATTGCCTCTGAATGTCACGGTGAAGGTAGAGCATATGCACCCTATTGATCAAGTATATCCTCATAAAGATACCGCAGATAAATGGCAAGTAATAACCATGGATTTTGTACAAGGACTACCTATGTCCAGTGAATAAGCATGATGTTATCCCGGTAGTTGTGGATAAACCGACTAAGGTAGCTCATTTCATCGCCGGAAATCTAAAGGATGATTCACCAAAGATCGCCAAGAGGTTCGCATACCTAAATTTTCAGATCGCATGGTGTACCGTAATTGATTATATCCGACAGTGATCCTAGAATGACGCCAAGGTTTTGGCAAACGCTAACGCAGCCCTCAGAACTAAACTAAACTTCGCTTCGCATATCATCCGTAAACGGATGGGCAAACCGAGAGGGTAAATCAAGTGTCGAGGACATGTTGTGAATGTATCTGCATGGATCAACAAAGATAAATGGGAAGAATATCTTCCATTAGTTGAGTTCGCATACAACAACACTTATCACTCATCTCTTAAGATGGCACCATTTGAAGCACTTTAAGGAAGAAAGTGCAACCCCGTTAGTTGGGACAAAGGTTGAGGATAGAGTGGTAATTGACCGTAGATTCTCACAGAGATGGAACAAAGCAAGTTAAGCTCGATTCGTGAATGATTAAAGGAAGCAAATGGATGTACGTAAGAGCTATGCCGACCTTGCGGGCCGATAGAAAGTTTGAGATTGGTGATAAGGTTTTCCCGCGTGTTAAACCCGTAAAGAGTTCTATAACTTTTGGCAAGGCTGCCAAGTCATGTCACCACGATTTGTGGGACCTTTCAAATCGTTTAAATAATCAATCTCGTAGCTTATCATTTAGCATTGCCACCGCTTTATCTCGCATGCATGATGTTTTCCATATTTCTTTGCTTAAGAAATACGTTTCATCCACACATGTTTTAAATTGAATTCCTCGCAGTCCAAGACCCAGAATAATCGTGGTTAAACCCACACGAGTGAGCGCTGGAAACTCGCCAATCGCATTTAAGAAATCGTGATATACAAAGAATGTAAGGTCCAAAGGGGACCAGCTTTAGCGAAGAAAGTGCAACTTGGGAAAATCTCGAAGAGATGAAAATTGCTTTTCCTTCTCTTTTCGCAATGTAACGAAAACTGCTGACAAAGATATACTTTTATGAACCGATTGTTTTTAAGTATTTATGAAAGCCGATTACAAGGCGTGACTTTATTCAAAGTGTTGAATAAATGTGTCAGTGACATTGATTTCTCGAAACTATTTAATATGGAAGTAGTCACATTGTTTGTGTACTAATAAATTGATCGACTTCAAGGTTAATTTAATATGTAATTCATCTGACGATGAATCTTTTTAGAGGGAAGTATGTAACACCCCCCGAACTGCTGTTGTTACTTTCCTAAGCATTCAAGTGTTGATATGTGATTTCTTGTAAAAGGATGTGTTCCTCGATCTCAAATCATGCTTGATATGTACTTTCAATTTCTTGCAGATTGCAGATCTCGACCGAGTCGTAATATGATTAGACTCTTTTATTTATTTCATTTTGTGTCCGAATATTAATCTGATCACTTAATGAATTATAGAGATATTCATCTATAATATCTAGACTTGGATCAAAGGAATTGATCCAAGTAATGCTTTAAATCATTTGTGATAAATTAGATCACGCACTTGAACAGTCAGTAAGGTATGGAAGCATTTATTAAGCCGGTCGTGAGTATGACTCAGCCGATCTTGAGAAATGAATCGTTCCCGATATGGAGGTATATCCGAAGGTCTCTGACGTGGACCAAGTAATAATTGTCATGTATATTCCCGTAGCCTAACGGTCAGATAGAGTAAATCCTCGCTCGAGATGCATGATTTTAGGTCTTTTTCGCATATAAAATGTTATACCTAATCGAATTATTAATGGTTAGTAACCTAAAAACTAAAACCTAACCTAGGGGTTAGATTATTGTTAAGCTAACCTAGACCTAGGCTATGTGTTAATATCCTAAGTTAAGATCTATGTGTAAATTGGTTAGTATGGGTATTACCCTAAATTCTAACCCAAGATACTAACCTAACTATCGAGGAGGATGTAAAGGGGCCTATGGAGGGCGTGCGAACCATGGGCGGCATTTTCTATGGCAATTAATGCTAGGGATAAGGATGAGGGACAGTCATGGCGGAGGCTTAAGCGGCGCTAACCCGTGCGTGACGTGGCAATTTGCTAAGTTTGGAAATGAGCATGAGTCAGAAGTTGGACCGCCGCCACCCCGCGGTCGGTGGAAGTTGAGTTTAAGCGGGAAAGTTGGTTTAATGGCATTCAATGTTCTAGGGAGATGAGCTCTAACTCGCGAGAAGGCATGCAAACGGAAGTTGAAGGTTTGTTTGGTTTGTCGTGATTTTCGGTCTTCTCTCTCTCTCTTGTTTACCGGTTCTTCGCACTGCCTCCTTGAGTTACATGGCAAGAATGAATTTCTCTCGCTCTTTCTCTGTCATGGAAGATATATATGTGATGGAGACAAATGAAATTTTGTTGGTCGCTTTATCTTGGAAAAAGAAAAGGAAGTTTGAGCTCTTCCAAAGGGTCTCGCTTCGAAATTTGATCAAAAATATAGGCATGTTAGGCCCTAACCTTTAAATTTCTTGTCGTTTTTCAAGTGATTTCATTGTAACAACTCGTTTCAAATGTTTTGAGAAAATAAAGGATTTTCTATGGAGATCTTGTTTAAATTTTGGTACTGATTCTCTTCTGGTTCGATTTTTCAATTTCCTCTTGATGGGTGTTTGTTAAATTCGAATTGTGGCTCTATTCCTTTGTGTATTCTTTCTGGTTTAAATATATGAGATATTTATATGTAAAGAGCATGAATGCTCGGCTGCTTGGCGTGAGCCCAAAGAATATACTTGTGTTGAGAATAGACCACCGTATGTTGTTGATTTGTGGTCACCGCTTCTTTCCGTGGAAATCAGTATGGAATGATTTTGATGGATACCGTAAGATTGATCAAGATTATTGCTTTTTGGGAACTCGTCGTGGTTTTGTCGACAAAGGTATAATGATACTTTTGGGTTTTAATTTGTCTTCTAATTTTTGCTAGATCGTGTAATCAAGTGTTACCGTAGTCTATACGACCTAATGGAAGTTGTTTTCCTTGTTATTGTGGTAACGGGATTACTTGTTGACTCGTGGTATAATATAGATACATCCGTATTTTATTTTATCGACTCAAAGGGAGTCCATGATCAATCGTATATTGCTATCTATCACTGAGAATGTAGATTCATCCATAAGTTTTGTGAATTGATTTTCGTGGAAGCCTCGTAAGAAGAAATGTGTCTTTTGATCACCGTTATTCAATGAATAAAGGATATAGACTTCCTAGGTATGCATTTGCATTTCTTTGTGTAAACTGCTCAAAGTTTCAAGCTGCCACTTGATTTCTTTGCTTTGAAAGGGGTATTCGATTTGCTTACACTTGTTTTTATTCTCAATGTTTGCCATAGCTGACATAGAAGGATTCATCACCAATTTCATAGTACGCTACTATAGGGTTCAAATGTGGTTATGGGTATAAACCCGTTAATGTATACAACAGGTGCATATATATGTATATATTTACAATCGTTGTAATCAACGACTATGAGGAGTCGATCAGATGTTTTATATTTGAATCTTATTCAAGTTGAATATATTTAAATAGTTGGTGATTGTTGAACCTCGCGACTTGAAGGAATAACACGTAATAGACCTCTCGTATTTTCGGAATTACTCTTGTGTGCATGGGGTTTTGTGGTACGTAATCTTAGGTGAACATTTACGCCTTCGACTTGCATAAATTTGTGTAAAAAGATCGGCAGAGTTCAATGGTTCTTGGTGTGAAATCGAGATTAATTTGTTTGTCCGATTCTTTATGCTTCATGATGAATATCAAGATGAATTCATATGCATTTGCTTGAATTGCATACTCCGTTTGAATCATTCGGAATTCTGGAAAGGTAGCTGGTACTTCTGTCTCTTTCTGAACTTGACATTGGACACTGTCTTTGTCACTATTTGAGATCCTTGAGTATGGATGACTGTTTCGTGTTCTGACCTTGTTTGGGTAAGTCGCGAATACCACACTAAGACTCGCATGCGCCAAGGCAAGGATCGATCGTCAGATTCCCTTCTTTTACTTCAGTCCGATTTTGACTGAGCAAGAATAAGTATGCTATGTTCTTTTCCATTTAATCAGTCCGATTTGACTGAGCATGATTTGGAAATACTGTGTGGTCAACATAGCATAGTCTCTAGGAAACCTCAAATTGCTTGATGCAATAAGGTTGTTGTTTACAAATGATACGCTTGTTTCTTTTTTCTTGTTTTCAACTTGTGTCAAAGCCTTACTGTAAAAGGAACTAGCATTGGGCTTAGGGTCGATACATGAATTGTTGATGTGTTAGTTGTCAGTATGTGAGTTTTGTCAGTGTTTCTACTTCTTGATTTAGAACAGCGATCTTGCTTTGGCTTGTCTAACTTGTTCATTTATATACCGGATAAATGTTTTCATAGGAGAAGACTAGATGTTGATGAATTTATGTGAAAGGAAGTATGAATGGATTGGTTCTTTCTCTTCCTTTATTTCATATTTGTTGATATTTGTCTAACAGTGGGAAATTGTTTTGTAGCATTTTGGTAGAATCCCGAATTGTTATGTTATTTCCCTTTTGGAAGAATGAAACAATCTGACCAATGTTGTGATTTGGATTCAATGATTGTTTGTATACATTCGTTCCTTGATTTTTAATATTTGATGAAATATTAGAAAGTGATTAAGACTATTTTGTAACAATGATAGAGTTACATATTTGTAATCATTTTGTATTACAAGGACATAGTCTGAATATGTTTACTTATGTGAATATCTCGATCTCATTTAAACAGTAGGTTTAATGAAAACAATTGATGGATTGCAATTGTTTTAAAAGTTAGTGCTTATCATGCCTGGCCTATCAATCGACTCATGTTGACTATTTTGCATATGGTTACCGTAAGAGGTAAAAGCAATGCAGATCCGACATGCCGATCGATTGTTTATTTGATTTATAATGAATTACAACTTGATTTTACAGATGTACTATATGAGAAAAGATGTTTCTTTTCCGTTAGCATTATATCAAGTATGTCGTTGCATAAAATGTAATTGTATAGTTTTGAAAGGAATGGAAATAAGTGTTTGATACTTATGTGTTGTATTCTATTTCTCGAAAGTTGACCTTCTTCGCTTTATGTAACGAAGGGGCATTGTTATCATCAGATAATGTGGATGCTTTTGTGATCGATAATGAAAGCTTGCAAAGTAAATGAGATTGAATTCTTATGAGTGTTTAGTAGTTCTAATTTGTTCTAGCAAAAGCAATATTGGATTTAAATAATTGTCTTTCTAGAAGATAGGTTAAAAATGAGCCTAAAAGAGAACGCTAAACAAGTCGGATTAAATTACTAATCCCTAGTCCTAAGTATGACAGACAATATTAAATTGGATTCTTAATCATTTATATCTTTATACTAAAAAGTATGATATAAATTCAGCTTAAGAGAACTCGATATACAATCAAATGGAGTTCGAGACGCAATCTCTAGCAAAGGTTATGAGATATTGTCCCATTCTGTTGTTTTAGAATCAGGTGTATTCTAATGACTCCTTGATGAGAACTGACCGTAATACCTCTACCATGTAATGGGTTTTATAGAGGAGGGTCATCTTAAGACGAAGAATCCAGGGATTTGGAAAGGCTAACCTTAGGGAAAAGTCTTTAAAAGTAATTTAAACTCAAGTGCGTAACGCTTGTTACATCGAGTAGATCTTTTCGAGGCGGATTTAAAGGTCGACGATAAGTCAACTACAGAGTTGCACCTCCGAGAAGATTAGGATCTTCTCGGAAGTTACAATAATGCAGATGACTTATGGCGACACCCCTTTGCATTGATCGCTAAGATTTACACTTGATTTCGCATGAGTTACCCCGGGACCGATTAAGAACGTGGTCATGTTATAAGGCTGCCTAGAGATTCGGGGTATCATGACACACCCGGTCAACCGCAAGGTCGAACCAAGATGTCATCATATCCCTAATCCTCGTGGTCATCCATATAACATTATCACCTTGTTAATCTGCCTCCGAGTGATTCAAGCCAGTGAAAGGAAGGACCGACAAGAGTCGATAAGACATTCTATATAACATATGAATGGGGTGAAGGACGTATTCCGATCGGGACGAGTATGCCGTTAAGGAATACGAGACATGAACAAAGATGTTTCAAATCTTTGGCCAAAGTATCGCAAGTCACTGATTGCGTTGTCCTAATTCACCTAGTCTAAGGGATGAGATGCCGATGAATAATAGTAACAATTATTCGCTTAGATTCCTCGACAAGAGCATTCTCAATCCCAGATTAGGGAAGAGAACCGCAAGAGTAATGTGTTAAATAAAAACACCGACTCTTATTACTCATGAATAGATCGGTAGATTACCGAGTCATGGAATGAATAGATCGGAGGTACTCCGAGTCATTACAGCTGCATATGGTTGTCTATTATATGAATGGTTATTGAATTGTGAGTTCTAAATTATGTATTTAGAACCAGTATGCAATTATCAAAAATAAATAAAAAAATTGACTTGTTCTAAAGTATAAAATGAGGATGTTACACTATCTCCTCGGCAAGTTAGATTAGGTTTTGAGTAAATCCTCTACATTTTTATGTGTGCATCTCAATAGAGGAATAGGAACCACCTTCATCCGGAGAGCTTTTCTGATTTTGCAAGGTCCCACACTTGGGAAAAGCTCCATGTTATCGCACCGTGACCGAGAGTCTCAACCCATCAACTTACAGAATTTAGGGTCGTGATTCACCATCAACGCTAGATATATGTATCACATAATAATTAAAGATAAACAAAATCAGAACTAACTCCCCATATCCATAGTACACAATATTTTAGCCCAAGAAGATATTATGGTAGAGTAGGGATATACTTAGTTTCCCATTAACCCCAAGATGTTTGTGAACTTCCCTTCCAATGGAGGGAAAAATACTTGTTATCCCTTGGGGTTCTCAAACCCATTAAAATTTACGAGAGCATGTTTTCCAAACACTTCTCACGTCACACTGAATGGTGAGTAGGAAACCTTTTTCATTATAACCTACTTCCCACCGAAAGAGACAACTATCTCTGTGGTCGGTTTAAGGACATCAAAGATCACAAAATTGCAAAACAAGGCTCAGGATGCCAAGCTCCTAACCAATTCATAATTGAATTGTGGTTTTAATTTCTTAAAATATTATCAACATATTTTTAAACACTTTAAATCACAGTACGACCATAGCCGTGATCCATATGGTAAGTCATTATAGGAGTTCCTTCCCTCCCCAAACACTTATCAAACAATCTTCGATAAAGACCCAGGATCAGGAGTTTAGCATATTCCCTTACCAATGGATTATTTTAACCATAATAACATAAATACATACCCATCCATGTACTGGTTATAAAATTATTTACAGTAAAGGAAATAAATCATTAAATCACATTACCATGGTGTATTCACTAGTGGAAAATAGTTTAGCTACAACTCATTTATTAATATTCATTTTAACTCTACTTCATATCCCTAACACTAAAAGCTCAGTAAATCAATAACCGAGGTTCCACATATATTTCATTCTAGAGTTTCATTTGCCATTATACATTAATCAAGCTATTGACGGTAATAGATAGATTCTGTACTCGCCACATTTCCCAACAGGTTTTATTGGCCATCCAAAACGTACACACCCTACATACCCAAATACTACGCTTCAAATTATAAGCAGTTACATGAGAATTCAGGAGTTTTTCTTAATCACATGCATAGAACATAAAGAATGATCTATTTAGCTACAACTAGAGCTAACAATACAAGAATTCACATGACCAAGGGTGAATACGCAGAAGGAGTTATGTAAACTACAACATGTTTAATATTATCAGGTAACTCTATTACATACCTGACATACTATTGGAATAATTTAGCAACCCAAAAACCCAAATCATTTTAACTTTCAAAACTTATGCAAGGAATTTCATTTACATAAATTTGCAATGGAACAAACTACTATAGCAGGGATAGAGATTTATCATGCCTGGAAAACATTATCAATCGATTCACCCAAAACATTCTAGGCCAAGTAGCTCTTCCAGTGAATCATCTCACAAGCTTTGAAAAAATGGAGACTGAAATCTACTCACAGCTCCCAAAACGATCCCCAAAATACATATTTAACACAAGTTGATGACCTCATAATAGATTTATACTTGCATGTAAAAGACTGAGTTGGAGCTTGAGTCTCCTCTCAAAATTTTCTAGAGTTTGACTACAGTTATCCTCATTTCCACTTAACCTCTCAAACCAAAAACAAGAATGACCAAATGGAATGCATGTTGTTGGCTTCACCAAGAAGTTTCATCGTTCCCAATGAAGTAAATGTGCACTTAATGCATTTAAGAATACAGTGCCTTGTTGATGTTTTAAAAACTAATCCTCTTCTCGCCAATGCTTCCCTCTAGAATTATCAAGGGTTTAAAATATCTATATATATATATATATATATATATATATTACTTCCTCTATTACATGATAGAATCCAGTAATATCCCTTCGCTTGGTCAAACTCTTGCATGGAGATAAGATTCTAAATTGAATATGCTTGCATGATGACTATTTCTCTAATTATCATGTAACTTTCCACCAAATTATGACATGCATGAAGTCTATGCAAGGTCAAGGCTTAATTGAAACATAAGCCTAAGTAATGCATGGGTTTAAAATGACCAATTTTAATATTTACAATAATCGATAAAACTTACCCAAAACTACATGTCTTATATCCCAAGTAAATTTCAAGTCCCTATTCTGAGATTGGAATAATTCCAAGAATAACAATTCACTCAATGGCCTTGGTTGACCGATGATTTAAATAAGAATAAAATGTTTCCATTTTAGGTTTATCAATATTTGGCTAACAAAATCGATTTCCAAACCAACTTTCACACAAAGCTATATACCAAGTATTCGCTTTAGAAATTCATCCTTTCCCAATTTAACGATAGTTGAATGGGTTACAAACATCATTGAACCACTAGAAAATAATGATAATCCAAGAACAGATGAACCATACATAATATTTTATACTTGATGAACCAGATTACTCATGTAGTATTTACATACAAGGTTTGCAACTTTCATCCCGAGAGTGGTCATCCAATTAGCATTAACCTTGTTTCTTGCTGACATAACACTTTGTTAGAAAAGAGTAATTCTAGTCATCCTTAACCAATCACTACTCATTATAGAATAGAAGTTATCATTTTCAATCATTACAAACAATGATCAATAAAGATATCAATTTACATCAAGTTGTCTTTTACGGAAAAGCAGGTGACCAATAACAAATGATGTGAAACCATGCTTACATAATTCAAATAAGTTCAGCAAGAGATAACAACAACTCACTACCAACTTCATATTTTTATCAATGTAAGTATTCCTTACGTTCCTATCAGAAACAAAGGTAAGATGAGAATGTCAAGTTAATTAAGGGTGCTACTGCTAGGAAATAAGCGATGTCAAGTGGTTGCATGTGTAATTACATGTATGTGTGTATACCCTTCTAAGGACATACATCTATGCATGCAACTATACATATAGCTATGCAATGAGGCTTATTGTCTCACCCTCGACATTCCTTCAATATCACGACACAATTTCCAAATATGAAAAATAGAAATCTAGGGGTATTACAGGTAGAAATTAAGGTAATTAGATATTAAATATTGTGAGGATACATATTAATTTAATTAAATTAAAGGTGATGTGGGGTGGAAGAGGCCATGGTTAGATGAGTATGATTGAACTGGTTATTTGACAAAGGACCAAGGGGAGTGTGACCCAATTTTGGTGTCTACATTTGTCCCCTTTTTGTTACATAGCTTGTATTGGTAAGCAATGCATACAAAAATAAGATGTGGTTGCCCCATGTGTGGGTGAAGGTGATCTCCATCAATCTAGGAACCGATGTGGTAGAAGATAGAATCAGTAAGTGGTTTCATAAAAGGTGGATATGATGAAGAGGAAGGTGGACACTAGGGGTAATTGGGTAAAGATCTAGTTGGGTAATCTAGGTAATGGGCCGGTCAAAGCTAGCAATAATAAATGCACGCACATGTATAAACTATGGCATTTTACCAAAGTTGAAGAGCTTGCCAACTCTACATCATCTAAGTTTGATAGTGTTATCCAAACAAGGTTGAGGTGATTCTGGTATCCAAGGTATAGGATATGGTGTGGAAGCACTTCACAGGTTAGGTGCAGGAATGTTTAGGTATGTTTCGGTACACCAAAGGTTGGGTCAGGATAAACAACATGTGAAATGGCAAGGTAAGGTCATTAGGTCAAACAACATGGGTAACAATGTCACAAGGTATAATGAGCACATGAGGTCATAGGTTATTAACAATGTTTCGGGTCCAGGTAACGAGGTCACGACATAGGTAGGGCTGAGGTATGGGTAAAATAACAAGTCCCTAAATGTAATTAAAGACAGGTATAGGTAATGTAGGCTTGGAGGTAGGTTGCGATAAGGGTGGGTAAGGCCAAACAGTGGCTAGGTTGGTTAAGTTGGGTCAGAAATGGGGAAAGGGTAGTTGGATCATGATGAGTAAATGATGTTGGTCATACGGAACCATTGATGGTCTAGGTAAAATGACCGAGGTTTTTACGAGCACATGACCGATGTTGGTCCGGTATAACCGACTACATTTTTCGGGAACAAGACCGATTTCGCTTAGGTATAACCGACATCGGTTAGGTCAACGTGGTGTATAAAAAGAAAAAATCCATAAAATACACATTCATTTGTATGTTTTGGCTTTTGTGAAAATGATAGAGTGTTGAACGAGTTGTGCTTTATTGGGAGGAAAGGATGAGGGACGATATCCTGATGAGGTGGAGAGATCCGATTGGTTAGAGGAGCCAGGTAGATGGGTCAAAAACATAATGGGGATCGATTGTGATTGGTTGGAGGTCGGGGAGGATTAGATATGGTGATTGACATAGTAGAGGTGAGAGAGGGATCTGTGTGGACCACCGATGCAAGAACCTCGATGTGCTACCACATGACAACAACATGATGAGGTAAGATTCAATCCCTTGCCTTGTTTTGTGAGGTAGATTGGGTTTATAGGTCAGGTAAGGAAAACATGTTTTTGGGGGAAAAGGGGATTTTTAATTGGGAAGGAAAATTGGGTAAAATAGGAATGGGGAGAGGTGTGGTTAGGTGAACAAGGGGTGGGGTGGAGTTGAGGGTAGATTTAGGTAGGAATGGGTGGGTAGAAAGGTAGAATAAGGGAGTTGTTAGGAAGAAAGGGGCTGGGTGCACAAATTTTGGCATGACAAAGTTGACCAACATTAGTCAATGGGTGGCCAACATCGGTGGTGTCGAGCCGGTATCAGTCACGGATAAGGTGAACAATTCTGGTTTGGGAGAGACTGTGATCGCTTAGGGGTAACCGGTATTGGTCATCATATGGAGAAAAAGGGTCCAAAAGAGCCCTAGGGGTGGGTGGGTGAGATAGATAGTAGGAAAAGAAGAAATTGTTGATGAAAAAATAAAGATGGGTAAGAGATTGAAATAGGTATGGTTTGAGTGATAGTGGGTGAGGGTTGGGGTGGGTAGATAAGATATGTGATAAGAAGGTAAGTTGCAAGGGGAAAAAGAGGGAGGGTAATAGGGTAGGGTGAGGTTTCAAGAATGATTAAGGTGTATTAATGTGATGTTTTGTTGATGCAGTGAGAGATCACCAATGGGATACGAGATAAGGTGCCGCCCTTCTCATTACGGTTCAAGGAGGTGTGATAGTTGAGGATTGGCTACATGTTGCAGAGGTTGGCTTGATTAGGTTCGACACTCACCGCATGTAGTTTGGCAGCCAAGTTTGATGGTCGCCTAATCGAAAAATGGGATTCGATGACCAACATATCGCATCTATCGACACGTGAGATCACGATCACCCTGGAGGATGTGTACAGGATCCTATGGTTGTCAATAGTGGGGACACAGGTATATTTGATCTCCTTAGAGGTGTCTGAGGAGTTGATGTTGATAGTCTTTGGCGAGGGGTTGGTGGAGTTGAGGTTCTACGGTGCCATCCCGAGTTATGGATAGATGTACCAGCCCGGCACATCCGCAGGATACTAGGCTTGTTATGTTGTTGAGAGGCAATATGTTGTTTTGCATTGCTAGATGCAAAGGGTGGGAGATTCCCACGATCATTGATGGGGGTCCTGCATTATATGGTGATAGACAAGACCCATTTTGTATGGGTGCTAACATTCATGGTGCAAATGATATAGGAGTTATGGGTGTATGGGTGATTACGGAGGTTCATCTTATGCTACACTTTCCTTCTTCATTATTGGGCATATGAGCACATTGTGTGTGTGTGCTAAGTTGGCATGCCTTGGGCCGATACATTCAAGCTAGGTTTGGTTCTGGGTGGGTTATACTGATGGGTGCCTATTATTGGAGAGTGTTGAGTAACTAGGGCGACTCATGATGTTGCCTATTATAGGTGCTTATTGAGGGGTTGTTCAGATGGACATCATTTGATACCGTATGTGGGTTTTACCTCATACGTACATGCATCACCGTTGAATTAGATGGATTACAATGCCTAATTAGATGGATGAGGGGTGCCATGCAGGAGATTCTACCCATGGATAGGTTAGAGGCGCTTTGGGCTGCTTCAGTTATACCGCCACCTTTCGCATAAGACAAGAGGGATGACATGGAGAGGCCTCCGCCTCTACCATGGATTTCAACAGTGTCAATAGGGTACAAGGAGTAGGTGAGAGACCCGTGGATTGATGATGTCAGGGGTTATAGATAGATACGTATAGGTTTGGGTGGCACACTTATGAGCAAGACCACCAAGGTCAGGGAAGCTAGATTTAGCCACCATCATAGTGTAGAGGGACGCCTTATAAGGGTAGGTGGCGACCCTGATTACATATTTGGGTATGGTGCAGGGGTAGCTGACAGGTTTAGAGGCACAAGTTGTTATGTTACAGGTGCAGGTGGCCACTCTACATGCCCAGGTCACACAGGGACAGGTACCCGCACAGGGTGGAGATGGAGATGGGGTACAAGTGGCCACCCTATAGGCACAGATTATAGGTTTACAAGGCTAGTTGGCCACTACATAGGCTCAAGTTTCAGCCTTCAGCCCATATATAGGAAGGAGTAGGGACAAGGTCCCTCAATATAGTCATAGGAATAAGGCCAAGGTCCCTCTTTATAGGTATTAGCAGGATAGGGTCCCAAGAGATAGTAATGATAGGTCAAGGTTGAGAGATGCTTTAGGCGAGGTCCGGTATTATTAGGATACTTTGATGGCCGCAGGGATAAATTTTCTATCCTATGGGGAGTATAGAGCAAAACAAGCCTCAAGTGAGAGGACGAGGTCATGCACTCACAATGTGGAGAGAATAGGGGGCCATCGAGCCCCCAGATAGGGTCAGGGTGAGGCCACAATTTCATGGAGGCCAACCCTAGGTGAGGGTACAAGAAGAAGAGCTTCACCAAGGATGATGATGGTGGTGAGATGCTAGTTGGATGTCGACGGGGAGTGGAGGAGGAGGAGACAGGTGAGACAGATATGGAGGATATCTAGCAGGGTGATGTCTGATAGCCATATATACCTCTTGTTTTGTATAGTTGTGTATTTTTGATATATACCGGCCTGTGTGAAGAGAGTGAGGATGTACATGAGAGTTTTTGATATTTTTGATGATACACCGGCCATGTGTCTTGCGTGTCAAGATGGTGAGGATGTATATGAGATTTTTTGAGATGATTGTGATTATTATTTGTATCTATGTTCACATGTATGTTTACATAGACTTTCTAATTTATAGATGATGGTGTTTATAGTATGAATGGTGTACATGTTTTAATTTCCATTATATATGTGTGTGTGTGTGGAAATCGTGTGGATTAGGCTTCATAGATTCAAGGTCGTGAAGGCATAGTGGAGTCAAGTCACAAGCATGGATTGAGTTAGGTCATAGGCATGGATTGAGTTAGGTCATAGGCATGGATTGAGTCAGGTTGACTTAGGCATGGATGGAGTCAGGTTAACTTAGGCATGATTGAGTTTAGGTTGTAGGTATTGTTGAGTTAGGTTGGTTTAGGCATGGTTGATTTTCTAATTCATTAATTTGTGCAATTAATGATGATGTGGATCGTGCTAAGATGCTTTGTAGTAAAATGAATGATAATGGTAAAGAAATGGTAGACAAGATGAAATGAATGTATGAGTGATGACGGTAAAGATGTGAAGCAATTGTTGTTTGTGTGGTTTAATTTCCAATGATTGATATAAAAGGAAACTAACTAAGCTAGAATGTGAATAGGAAAGGGAAAATGGAATTGGTTAGGGTAGAGAGTAGCCGAGCTAACCTCCAAGGGCCCCATGCCCTCGAAGTGCTGCCTACATAGTCCCGATGAAAAAGGGACCTCAGGCCGATGTAGTTCTCCCATAAGCTAGGGAAGATTATGATGAAATAGCGGAATGGGATGATAGGTGTGAGGCATGGGTGATGTAGGTCATAGGCATGATTGAGTTTAGGTTGTAGGCATGATTGAGTTTAGGTTGTAGGAATGGTTGAGTGATTTTTAAACACAGTGTCAAGGGTATGGTCCTATATAGGATAATCAATAAGTAATGAGGAAGGTGAATGGTAAGAGATGGTAAAACAACTGCTTAATTGATAAGAACCCTAACGAGTCTACCATACCCCAGATGGGCTTATGAATGTAATACCCTACATGCCTTGCATAATGGACTATTCTAAGGGTGAAGAAACATCACATGATCACGAAATGTCATGTTTGTGGCAAGTCCCTTGAGTAATGAGGAATTTAAGTGAAAAAAAGGCAAGGGGTGATAATGGGAGGTTTAGTGTAACTTAGTGTACGACTTACGTGTATTTCGAACAAGAAACCCGAGAATCCAAAATAGGAAATTCCATGACAAAAATTTCATCTTTTTCCTTTTTCTTTTAATAGACTCATCGATGCAGAAGCTTCTAAATAGTTATTATATTTTCGCAATGACTATATATAGCTATCCTTCAAGGGAGCATTCTATTGATAGTGGTAGAATATAATGAAGAGATGTCCCTTTTGAGGGGGTCATATTTTGTTGGAAGTTTGATTAAAGGAGTTGTATCCCTTTTTGTTTTTAGACATTTAAGTCATGGAAAAACTAAAGAGGACAATCAAGTTCTTGTTTTATGTAACATTCTTGTGCATGTGTTGTTTTCAAAATAATGCTAATATGAGTAAAGACTAACACCTAAATAGCCTTAACTTTGCAAGAATTGAACAACAAACTAAACACCATCAAGATAAGAATTAAACAAGAGTTAGATGCTAGCATTCATAAATACAAACTTTAAAACTAACAATGCTAAATATCTAAACTCCTCTATTCTCTAACAACAAATAAATGAATGGACCTAAGTAAGCTCCATGGCTATCAAAATAGTTGTCCTTAATATGCCAAGTAACCTAGGAATGAGGGCCTATCAAAGTTAGGCTACAAGACCCTTTGACACCTCTCATATGACCTAAGCACTTAAGAAAGAGGCTTAACTCTTCAAGATGATGAACTCTCAAAAGGGAAAAAGGCAAGCTCTTAGTCTTTGCTATATGCTTCGCATTTACTCTTAGAAATTTTAGGTGTAAGTAAAAAGGTAGGTGGAGGGATCTTTATATAGCCCAAAGGATAAAGGATTCAACACATACATTCTCATGAATGTGGGATAAAGGTAAAACATGATTAGGAATGGATAAGGTTGTTTTATTAAAGGTAACCTTACTTTAGAAGGGTTTAATACATGTTTAGCAAGTCATGGGAGTTGGGGGGTATTTTAATTAATCAAAGATGATTAACTAATAGGTAGATGTAAGCTTATAGAAGCTAATTAGAGGAATATTAGTACGATTTAGGCTATTATAAGGGGATTAAATCAATTAAATATTGATTTATTGGTTAAATGGAAGGAAAGCTAATTAATTAATAATAATTAATTAGTCTAGGTAGAAGGGGTGATTTATTAATGGAAGGTTGTTAATTAGGTATTTGTTGGATAGGCAACTTAATTAATTAGCTTAGTGTAATTAATTAATGATGATATGAGGGAAAATGAGTTCTTTTGATGATATGTAATCAATTTTCGAGAAAGATGATAATTAACACAATTTAATTATTTAAATTGCTTGGCGTAATTATGGGTGTCTACATTTGCCCTCTTTTGTGGTGGCGTAAGTGACGCCACTTCAAAGATAGTAGACAGTGGAATTTTGAAGAGGTAGAAGAAAAATTAGTAGAAGTGAGAGATGCCCCTCGAGTGTCGATGGGGTGATGAAAGAAGACGATCGATGATTGAAAAAGGTGAGAGATAGATAGAAGAATGGGAAGAGGCAAGATGCCCCTAGAAGATGGAAGAATAGGGGTGAGAGGAAAGCGATGTAGAATGAATATGGAGGGGAGAGAAGAACTTAGCCTCTAGCCGTTGTGTATTGGAACAATTTAATTGTCATCATATTGCCATAAGATCTACGTCATTGGTCCTTATGAAAAATATAAGGATACGACAAAGGTAGAACGCCATGAAAAGCCATACTACGAATGATTGTCTATTGCTGAAAACACCAACTCCACGCAACATGCAAAATGCAATGCAATACGAGAAAGTGAAAGATGCCTAACTCCATGCAACATATAAAAAGTAATGCAATACGAGAAGGAAACAAGCTCATCTAATAGGGAAAACAAGTACAAACGCACATATTCAACCCAACAACGGTCAAGACAATTGTACAAATGTTTTTTATCGGTCGAGAGATCCACAAGGTCATGATTGACGAAAAGGGTTAAAAAATGATGCCCCAAGAAAGGATACATGTAAGGGGAAATGAAAATGAACATGGGGTCCATGACAAGTGTTTGTATGGCGCAATGAAACAAAGACTAGGCAACCAAAAGTGCCCCGTAGTATAGATGAAGCAAGCGTTAGCTAGCTTTTGTGAATGGTTGTGAATTTGGTGATCTGCATGAGTCATTTTAATCGGGGAAGATGTGAGACAAACCAATAGGATATGGAGAAAATACCATGCGCAAGACACAAGTTTCAACCATAAGAAGCAAGTTACCATTTTGTAGGGTGTTTTACTTTTAAGGAATTTTTTGAAATGTTTTTCCTTATTTTTGGATTTTTTGATATAGTAAATGTTTGTATTGTTTTGGCTTTCTGAATTGTGATAAACAATAGAAGAAAGGAGAAGAAGAAAAAGAAGGGCCTAGGGGCAATAGAAAGTGCCCTAGGTGGAAGAAAAGAGAAACAAACGACAAATAATGTCCTTGTTTAGTGGAAAAATTAAGAAAAAATAATTATTTGAAAAATAATTATTTACGAGGGTGTGAAGAAGAATAAAATTGCCAAGGAGCAATAAAATTGTCCAAGGGAGAAGAAAGGGGTATTGGAAAAAAAATGCCCCAATACGGTGAAAAATAAGAGAAAAATAATTATTTAATTAAAAATAATTATTCCACAGCGAATAGAGGAGAAAACGGTGAGCTAAACAGGTGTCTCGGCTGTCCGATTGGTGAAAAACAGGTTAATATACCCCCCAGGGGGGGTAAAAACATCGCAATCAGTTCATTTTAACCGCTCAATTTAGAAAACTTACCATGAGGCTCGACACTCGGAGAAATGGTGATTGCACGTGATCGCTTGAGGCGTATTTGTAGATCAGAGATGATAGATCCGTAGACAATATCAAATGTTGTTTTCAAGTGTTATTTTGATGTATATGGATGGGATGATATGATGATATTGGTGTGGGGGGGATAGATTTTTGATTATGCGCAACCCCTCTTACCCCCATTGATGATATGATATGTGATGATTAGCTTAGCATACATGCATGATGTAAAACTTAGCATTTTTGTTTATATATGATGTATAGATGATGCTAGATGTGATGATAGTGATAGTAATGTGATGTGAATGATAAAAAAATAGAGCACATGCAAGAAACACATTCAAATGCTACAAATAACACTAGGAATTAATGCAATACACCATGAATCACCATGCCTTATTAACAAGTAACAAAACACAACCAAATGCATTAAGAAAGAAATAAAGAATTAACACACTAGCATGGCGAAACCCACTACAATATGCACAAGCAAGAATGAATCTATTCTAAGAAAGAAAATATAAACTATGACAAAGTACACCCAAGCAAAAAACAACTCAAAAGCAAGCATGCAAAAACTATACAAGCAACAATCAAAGCAAGAAAACAAGACAATGCAAGTAAATGTTTTTGTAAGATATGTTTTCATAAACTGATTTTCTATTGTTTTTGTGTTTTTAACAGCTTTTCCAAAGCTATGTGCAGGTAACCAAGAAATCATGGATGCCCTAGCGTTAGGTGGGGAATATACAAGGGCGAAGCCACGTGCTTATGAATAAGAAGGTGAAGTCATTGAGTTTCCCCAAAGCATAATATGGGAAATAACGAAAGACCACGTCCCTTACAGGATTTAATAGAAGAAGGCAAAGCCGGATCAAGGCTGAACTAGATGGTGTGCACAAGGAAACTCGAAGGTAGAAATAGGTCCAGAAAAAGATAACTACCCTTCTAATATAGAATGCTTGTGAACAAAAAAATCCTTCCGAGGCGCCGAAACTAGTTTTCACCCAAGGACTTGTCCAAAGTGCCACAATTGCGTGGTTTTCACTAGTGGATGACCTTTTTTCTCTTTTTATTTTTCTGATTTTTTTTATGTTTTTGTATTTTTTTATTTTTATTCCATGTTCAAGCATAGAACTTATTAAGATGCATGGCGTTCATCGGCTCTCAAATCTCATCACCATTGGGGTGAGCCAATTTGTATGCCCCTGCCGTATTTGGAAACTATGACATAGGGTCCTAACCAAAGTGTGGTTCAAACTTCCCTTTCTTTTCTTGCTCTGCTCTAGTGTTGAACTGGTTCTCCTTTATAACTAAATCACCCACCTCAAATCGGCGAGGATGATTCTCTTGTTGTAGTTACAAGAGATTCTCGTGTGAATATACCTTCAGTGATTAAGAGCGCGAATGCACCTCTCATCCAGCGCCTAACTTAGCCAATCTTGCCACTCGATAATCTTCATCCTTATCTAAATAGTCCCAAAGAGAAATTCATAGGGATGGGAGTTCAATCTCTAAAGGGATGATAGATTCTGTCCCGAACACTAGGGAATATGGCGTCAGCACCCGTAGGAGTGCGAATTGATGTTCGGTAGGCCCAGATGGTTGGGTGGATTTGTAGGTGCCAATTTTGACCGGTTTTTCTAACCATCTTCTCCATTATCCTTACCAAAGTCTTGTTTGTTGCCTCAATGTGTCCATTACCCCGAGGGTAATATGGCGTGACCATTTCAATCTAATTTGGAACCGTTGGAAAACCTTTCATAGTTTTGTTCTTAAATGACTTCCCATTATCTCGTGACAATGGTGAAGGGATACCATATCGAAAATAATGTGATTCATGATGAATTTAGAAATCTATGCTCCTATGACATAGGTTAAAGGGACACCTCCACCCATTTTGTAAAGTATTCTCGTAGCTATGATGATATGTGTATGACTATCGATGAGGTAGGAGTAAGCTTCCTTATTAGATCAAGTCCCCACTTGGAGAATGGCCTCGGGTAGTGATTGGTTGCAATGGTTACGATGGAGCATGGATGAATTTCCATACTTTTGGAAAAGCACACATTTTCTAACATAACTACAACAACGGGCCTATGGTGGGCCAATAATAACCTACTTCTTAACGCTTTCTTAGCCAAGACCATTCCGTTTGTATGTGCTCCGTATACTCCTTCGTGTACTTCTTTAATTTCCCGGATTGACTCTTGTCACATCTAGATAACATAATAGATTCCAATTGTAGCCACGACGATAAAGTGTACCTCCTAAAAGGGTGTAATGGGCTATCCGGAAAATTAGGCTTTTCTTTTCGTAACCACGTATATTGGGAGGGAAAGTACTGTCCTTAAGATAGGTGAAAATGGGTTCATACCACAGTGGAATAGGGACCAACAACCTCACAAGCCAGAAAGATTCCGCATGTCATATGCGGGCTGGTGTAGATTTTATAATAAAAATGGCATATCATTGTTCCCTGGTGGAATACGAAGCATAGATCCCACCGTTTCCATGGCATCTGTCGATATGTTCTGCGCTCTTGGAATCTTCTCAAAGGTAATGCGCACAAAATACTCCTTTAGATTTTCCACCAACTTCTTGTAAGGTATGAGCTTTTCATCCTTAACTTTATACTCATCATTAACCTGTTTGATGATTAGCTGTGAATCACCTACAACCTTAACATGTTGAATATTCCACTTGATGGCTAGCTTCATCCCTGCAATGAGTGCTTCATATTCCGCAATGTTGTTCGTGTAAGGGAAGGCCAGGTGGAAAGCTTACGGTATAGGATCACCCAAAGGAGTAATAAGGACCACTCCTGCACCTGAACCATGAAACGTAAAAGATCCATCAAAATGTATTTTCCATACGATAGATTCTTCAATGTAGAGCAAAGATGCATCGTAGATCTAGACTCAAAGCTTCGTGCTTGCAAAGGTTCTTCTCGCTAGATGGTCATAAGTACTTGTCCTTTAACTGATTTTTGATGGACAAATTCTATATCAAATCACCGAATAGAATGATCCAATTAGCTATTCTACCTATGAGGGTGGGTTTAGACAATAAATACTTGAGTGGGTCAACCTTGGATATGAGCTTGGTCTTAATATTTAAGCAAGTAATGGCAAAGTTTTGAAATGTTAAAACAATGGCCAAGTAAGCCTTTTCAATCTGAGGATAATTAAGTTCATAGGTGATGAGGGTGCGATCGAGATAGTACACTATTTTCTCTTTATGGCTAAGGTTGTATTGGGCAAAGCGCACCAATAGCGTGTTCAAGAATGGAAATATAGAGAAAAAGTGGTTCTCCTGAGTGGGAGGCATGAGGATAGGTGGATTAGCCAGTACTATTTAAGAAAATTAAAGGCTTTCTATTGCTCGGGTCCCTAGATGAAAGCGATGTCCTTCTTAATAAAATAAGTGAATGAGTGAAATTTATCTCGCAAGTCGGGAGATAAAGCAATGAATGGCTTGAATTTTCCTTGCAGAGCTACGCAGCTGCTTGATATTCTCAGTGGAGGCATTTATGTGATGGCAAACACTTTATCGTGGTTTACCTCAATACCTCGCTTGACATGATGAAGCCTAATAGTTTCCAAGATAGCACAATCAAGACATATTTCTTTGGATTCACCTAACTTTGTATTCTCGCAGCGCTCAAAGATATGTTGCAAAAATGATAGGATGATCCTCTCTTGTTTTGGACTTTCCTAGGATGTCGTCTATGTAGTCTTCCATGATGTCATGAATCATATCATGAAAGATTACTGTCATGGCCCACTGATAAGTTGCTCCCGCATTCTTAAGGCCAAATGGCATCACCTGATAATAGAAGGTGCCCCAAGGAGTTGTGAAAGTTGTTTTGTGTTGGTCTTCCTCAGTGATCTTAATTTGATTATAACCCGAAAAACCATCCATGAGTGATAGCATTTTGTACCTGCGCAATTGAGTCAACAATCATGTCAATGCTGGGAAATGGAAAGTCATCTTTAGGGAAAGCTTTATTGATGTCCCTAAAATCTATGCAGATTTAGATACCAATAGGTTTCTTCTGACAGAACAATGTTTGATATCCATTCAGAATAATCAATTGGCCTGATGAATCCTGCTGCAAGCAACCTTTCCAACTCTTCTTTACACTCTTGGGTGCATCTTTCGAGCTTCGCTTGATAGGCTTAGCGTCTTCATGCACAACTAGGTTGTGCATGACCAAAGTTGGATCTAAGCCGGCATGTCTTTGTAAGACCATGCGAACACATCAATAAACTCTCGTAGTAGCATAGTGAACGTATTTTGTTCTCTAGCCGAGAGTGATGCTCCCAATTTTACTATCTTGGGATCTTCTTCTGTACCAATATTGACATCAATGGTTTCTTCAACTAACAATTTTGATAAATCCTCCATACACGTAGGATCGGGAGGCGTTTGAGATCTTCATCCAAGGATGTCTCTACGAGATTTTCATCCTCGCGTGGTCACTTTGTTTGTCCTTTGTTTTTCTTATTTGTTTATCACCAAAGGCCTCAAAGAGGTTTTCACTTTGTGTGACTTGGACTTCATTTTTTGCTGAGGCTTTTCTTTACAACTCTTTCCCTCACTTTTCTTTAAATTTTTCTCGACCACAAAGTTCACCTCCTCGCCGAAGTAGGCACGTGTGTTTAAGTCGATAAAGAAACCCTACTTGTGATCTCCAATGGGAATTGTATCCCTTATACCCATGAACTCTACAATAGCCTTGTCATTCTCGAATAAATCTAGTGGCACGTAACATCATGGTCCCATTCAACAAGGGAAGGGTACACAAGGTCAAGGGTTCGTTTGGTGGGGTTATGGTCAGACAACATTGTTCATGAAAAGGTTCATGGAGGCTAGATCCTCATATAGGCTATAATGGGAATCAGATCGCTCGACTAGGTACTCGTGAGCTATCCTCATGCTTAGAACAAGTTGCATGTAGATCGTTGGGGTGTGCTCCATAAGGGTGAATCCCAATGCCATATCTTTCTATTTTGAAATGTGGAAGAGGGACCGGTTCTCTTTGTCCTTGTTCATTCCTCCCACATCCTAGCCTTTGTAGCCCATGGAGTACATCATTCTCGCTAGATTTTTCATATTCCGTGGTTTGATAACAAGATGGCTAAGTGTCCTCAGTACTCAAGTAGTAGGTGGATTAAGCAATTTTTCCTCGCCTAACAAACCTCCGTGTAGAACAACCCAATAGTGTGTTCCTCTCAGGTCTCCTAAAGCGAGTTGGGTCGACCTCTAGTCTTGGGTGATAAGGAGAGGTCGAAACCAAGAGTGCTTGTTATACATTATACTCCCCACACCATATTCTAGAATTTTCATCTCCCATGAATCAAATGGAGATGTGGAAGTGACGCCCATGAGTGCAAGATCTAAGAGAATCAATCCAGCCAGATTCCATAGCCTCGTGAGTGAAAAGGAATGGCCATATCCATGGAGGGACATGCGTATGTACCATTTTGTGCAAAGCTATTGAGATCTCTACAATGAACAAAGGGCTCGAGCCTCCCGGTATTGTTATCGTATGTCCCTCATGCTTCACTTGATGCATCGATGAAATGTTGATGGCACGTCCTACATGGTATGGATCCATGGTCGGCCTGAAGCATATTATATGGAAGTTCCAAGTCTAGGACGTGAAACTTCGTCTGATGGCAAGTGGGGCCCACCTCCATGGGTAGCGTAATGGTGCCTACTGACTCTCTTTCTATGTTTTCGTATGCGGTGATAGTGATGATATGGGACTCAAGATCTTCTTCCGTATGTCCCAATTGTTTGACCAGCTTAAGCATGTAGATGTTCAATCCCGATCCATTGTCCACAAGCACTCGTTTGATTTTCCTGCGGGTGACAACTACCTCAATGTATAAGGGAATATTATGTTTAGGATTCTCGGTAGGGACCTCCCTATGGTTAAAAGTGAGATGCTCACTTGGTGTAATATTTTCCACCGCACCAAGGTACGTAGGATCGAATTCTAAAGGCACCCCAACCTCAAGAGTTTGATATAAAATTTCCTTATGCACATTGGATATCTTGAGAAGATCTAAGATCAAGATCTTAGTAGGTGTCCTCTCAAGTTGTTCTAAAAGGTTATATTTACCGGTTTTAGGGTCAATAGAGAGGGTTCCTAATCACGAGGCAGGCACGCCTTGTTACCACAAAACATGCTCCTTTCCCGATCTAGATGGTATTGACACGGCCGGGTAGGGGAGTGAATACATCGATAAGTGAATCGTAATGATTGTTATCTCTTTTGGTATACAAGTAATTCATGATTTATAGGTTTGGGATGAGTCTCCCGATCCGGCTTTGTCTTTTCTAACTTATCATGCTTAGGGAATGGTTCCTTATAAATCCCCATTTTCTCGTTAGGTGTTTGCATTTTCCAAGGTTATCCACATCTATCTCCCCATTATCAATGAGGTCCTAATATAGTGGTGAAGCCACAAAAATTTGTCTGCCTTATAACCTTTAACGCGATGCATTTCACAAAGATTCATGCTCCTTATACCATGAAGGTTTAGGAGCATTGTCATCAAACAAATTGCGTTGTAGGATAGGTCATCATGTGGGCTACATCCAACTGTTTTAGTATGATGGACAACGGTTCATCGAGGGAGGTGAATGTTCGTCACTTTAGTGGTGGTTGAATTGGGCCCTTGGTTAATTTAAAAGGTTGATTTGGTTTGGACCGTTTGAACACATTTGGAATCGGTGATTCTGCCTCTCCACCCACGTTTTGTTTTTGTTAAAGATCTTTGGCTTTTCAAATGGGTTTGACACTTTGGTTTTCTTTAGATTGGGTTTTGAGGGTGCCTTTGGCAATGAGAGCCTTTTCTATTTGAATCCCTTTCTTGATAACCTCCTCAAAGGTGCGGACACAATGCTTTTGGAGGTGGAAAGCTATATCTGGGTTGAGATTAGGGACGAAAATACTTGGCCAAATTGCTTCTCAGGGGAAAGCGCAAGGAAGAAACTAGCTATCCCTCTCCATCATTGAGGAAGCTAGCGAATGTCTCATTTGGGCATTGTTTTGCACACCGCACAAGTCTACCATGGTGACATAACTCTCTATGTTATACGAGAAATGACACACAAATATTTCTACCAATTTTGGCTAGGTGAAAATTGATCCTCGTGGTAAGCACGTAAACCATTCCACTTGACCTCCGAGACTCTAAGGAAAAATTCGATGAGGTAATTATCACTATAAGACACCTCTTGACATGCCATGTAGAAATATTTAACAGATCCTTGGGTCTCCCTTTCCTTTGTATTTGTCAAACTTTGGCATATCAAATTTCTTTGGAAAGGGTCAAGGGTCATTGTCTTGTCAAAAGGATAGGGGCATAGTTCTTCATATTGGTATTTCCTAATACTCCCTATATTGCTTTCTTGTATTCTCACAAGTGTTGTTTTCATAGATTTCACTTCTTGTGTGAGCAATTGTTCTCTAGTGGGAGAAGCGAGGGACATGTACACGATGATACCCCGTGTCTTCTTCTCCTTGGTTTTCTCGATGGATTTCGTGGATCCTAAACTTAGTCCTTGACTTTTGAATGTTCTTGTTTGTGTCTTTTTGTACTGGAAAGTAAGCAAAGCTAGTTTTTAGCTTAGTTACCGAGTTGTTGTTGGATTGTGACTTAGTTTGTGTCTTTTTCTTCTAAAGGTTCTTCCTCTTTGTATTATGTAGGTTCTTCCCCTATCTCATGTTATATCTTGTTTCTTCGTGGCACTTTGATGAGGGTATTCTATGCCCTACCACTTTATCATTTTCTACGTAAGAAGTGGAAGCATGCCTGCTGTTAAAATATCTTCCATATTGATAAGGGGGTGTTTTCCTTAGTAGTGTCATTTGTAGGTAATATTGGTTCATTCTCGGTGGGAAACTTGGCCCCTAATTCCACGATCCGTACTGCAAACTCTATCTTTGTTTCTAAGGAGAAACTCATCTAGTAGAGTGGGGTCAAAATCAAAGTCTCGCATGTGGTGATTCTAATTCATTTCCACTATGATCGACCATCTCTTCGGTTTCCTTTTCTATAGAAAACAGTGGCCCTAAGTCGTGTCCAATGAAGGGGTTTGACCCTTGTCTATTAGAGGTCTCCCAAGCGTGTGCTTTTTGTTCCTCATATGTCTGTTTCTTCAACCCTAGATGTGTTTTGGGAGCCATGTTTTCGTGATAGTTTCACTAGGGTGAGTTGTAGATATGTGCAAAGCTTAGTGACTACCCCTAAGTGAAATGCAAAATGAAATTGCTAAGAGTATGAATATGTCAACAATGTGAGAATACCAATATGATAGAGTGATAAATCACCCATGATACAAGTGTTTGGTATTAAAACTTGATCAAAGGAAGTACTTCCTAGACTACGTTTCAAAAAGTAGTTTGTGTCGCAAGATGATCAACAAGATGTTTTCACTTATGCCAAGTTCAAGGAAATGAACAAAACGTAAGTAAATAAAAGAAGTCAATGCGATCTCCCAATCAAGATATACGATGAGTGAGCTCAAACTTGATTAAGACCTATATCTCAAAAAGTGCTAATTACAATTCACGAATGACACAACAATATCACCAAGATATGTTAACCCACTTTGCTAGAAAGTGAAGTATTGATATTGAGGTGTTATTGATATAACACGCACAAATGGTAACACCTAGCACTCTTTGAAATCAAGGTAATAATAGAACCGAACTAAAAATCTCAAAGTATAGCTAGGAATAGTTAAAAATGTGTGCAGTGTAACCGTACAATATAGGTATTTATGTCGAGTTTACAAGAAACAAGACGTAAATATCGAAATTGTAATGATACGAGACAAACAAGCTAACTCCTCTATGGAATTCCGCGGTGATGAACCATGCCTAACCACAATCACGATCTTGACGTGGGTATCAAGATCACAATGGCTACCAAATGTCATGAAAGTTCCTCTCTGCTCACTTTAGACGTTTAACTAACCCACCATGAAAACATGGATGGGCGTAAACGGACATAAAAGTGAGAGAAATAGTCAAATGGAAACACAAAGGTAATCACACCTCTTTTGATCAACAAAGTGTCAAAAGAATATGAAGGAAATAAATCAAGAAAAATGACGAAAAATGCTAGCCTCACTTCCGGTAGAGTTTCGCCTTGCCCTAAGGCAAGTAAAAACTAGGCGAAAGTAATATGTCACACATTTCTCAAAAAGAAGGTTCACAACTCAACACCTTGTTAAAATGGTCAAAGTGGGCTCTAGCCAAAGTATATTCTCCTAGGTGGTTCTCTCACCCTAGGGTTACAAATTTTCCACGAATGAGTGCGATTTAACCAAAAATTCACACTGCTGACTAGTTTGGGAGTATCTCGGCTTTACTTTACCCCCTTCAAGAACAGTAGGAAACTAGTGCGTCTACGTGTACTATCACCGGGTCGCCACAATGGACAACCTATAACACTATCTCACAAAGGAATCACTAGTCAAGTAGGTAATACTGAGCACTTCCCATTTCATCCATAAGGTTCCTCTTGCGTAGACTACTTTGGGGTTCCTGGAACCACCCCCATTATTGTAGCTTAAGGCGTTATGCCGAGGGGTTATATTCCACTTGAGCGGAGAGGGACGTACCCTTTTCTCGAAACCTGCGCAATACAATGTTTTGAATATGTTGTTCTTTTTATCTTGTTTAATTAGGTGTGGTTTGCTTGAACACCTTTTGACAACTTGTATAACAACTTGTATTAGTATTTTTCGACTATTGTTTCGATTCCTCCTTTATTTGACAAGCGTTTTTAGGTTCTCGCACTCAAGTGTTAGTAGTTCTCCAAGAAAATCACATTATTTAAAAGAGGATTAAAAGTTACTTTTAATTCTCAAGATCATCCAAGGATGTAAGAGAAGAGCATACACAACAAATAATCCAACTAAAAAGTAAAGAAAATCTTTTCAATCAATGAACCATACAAAATTCTTGATAAATGTTCATTCCCCTAAACCAAAAGTGAAAGATGAAGTTTCCAATTTACCAAATGTTATAAAATGAAGACTAAAGTTGTTTTTGATTCTCAAGATCACCCTAAGGTGCAAGAGAAGAGCATACACAAACTTTATTCCAACTATATAGAAATGGAAAACTTCAAATCAAAGGACTATTGAAAAATGCTTTGTAAAAGGTTCATTCCCTTAAACCAAAAGTGAAAGATGAAGTTTCTAATTTACCAAATGTTATAAAATGAAGACTAAATTTGCTTTTGATTCTCAAGATCACCCTAAGGTGTAAGAGAATAGCATACACAAACTTTATCCCAACTATATAGAAATGGAAAACTTCAAATCAAAGGACCATTGAAAAATACTTTGTAAAAGGTTCATTCCCTTAAGCAAAATGAATAATCAAATTTCCAAGTTTAATCTCAATGTTAAAAAGATATAGATCAAAGTTGTTTTTTATTCTCAAGATCACAAAAAGGTGCAAGAGAATAGCATACACACGCTTTGGTCTAAATCGAGGAAGCATGGAAATACAACATTCATCCAAACATTAGACATGTTAGAAAATGACCAATTTTAAACTAACAGAAAAACCTATGATTTCTGTAAGTATAAATCCCAAATTTATGTTTTCATTACATAGTTAACTTCAATAAATTTCCAACGCAAAAAAAATGGAGTCATTTCAAGTTCGGGAGCAAAAGTTATGGCCTTCGGAAGATGGGTTACACATATGCTCTTATGCTCACAGGTATGCACTTGACATGTACTCAAAAATGTCAAAAAAATGTCTCTTAATCTGCAAAATGGACAAATTTTTCCAACCAAGATTTAATTTTGACAACAACCCATCACATCAATATATGAATAGAAGATTCAACGCTATCAAACATTAACATACATGCTCAAGAATTTAAAATTTTCAAGAAATTGACAAAACTAGCATGTAGAATGATGAAAAAGTAAGCTCTAAAAATGAAAACATGATGAAATCTTGAAATTTTCTCACTAAGATTAAATTTTGACAGCAACCCACCACATTAATATGTAAATAGAAGACTCAGCACTATCAAACACTAACCTACATGCTCAAGAATTTAAAATTTTTAAGAAATTGACAAAACTAGCATGTAGAATGTTGAAAAAGTAAGCTCTAAAAATGAAAACATGGAGAAATCTTGAAAATTTCCCATCAATTCCAATTTGACAACACTTCACCTCCTTTATACCTACAAGGAAGACTCAACACATGCAAACTCAACAAAATAAGTTAAGAAAAACAAGTTAGATCAACATGTGTAAAAGAGGGTTAGTAACCAAAAATGAAACTTAACTACAAAACTTGAAATTAAGTGCAAAGGACAATGGAGTAAGTCTCAGCGGGCATGCCAAATGTTTGCATGTGTTGTTTTCAAAATAATGCTAATATTAGTAAAGAATAACACCTAAATAGCCTTAAATTTTCAAGAATTGAACAAAAACTAAACACCATCAAGATAAGAATTAAACAAGGGTTAGATGCTAGCATTCATAAATAAAAACTTTGAAACTAACAATGCTAAATATCTAAACTCCTCTATTCTCTAACAACAAATAAATGAATGGACCTAAGTAAGCTCCATGGCTATCAAAATAGTTGTCCTTAATATGCCAAGTAACCTAGGAATGAGGGCCTATCAAAGTTGGGCTACAAGACCCCTTTGACACCTCCCATATGACCTAAGCACTTAAGAAAGAGGCTTAACTCTTCAAGATGATGAACTCTCAAAAGGGCAAAAGGAAATCTCTTAGTCTTTGCTATATGCTTTGCATTTACTCTCTTAGAAAGTTTAGGTGTAAGTAAAAAGGTAAGTGGAGGGCTCTTTATATAGCCCAAAGGATAAAGGATTCAACACATTCTCATGAATGTGGGATAAAGGTAAAACATGATTAGGAATGGATGAGGTTGTTTTATTAAAGGTAACCTTACTTTAGAAGGGTTTAATACATGTTTAAAAAGTCATGGGAGTTGGGGGTATTTTAATTAATCAAAGGTGATTAACTAATAGGTAGATGTAAGCTTATAGAAGATAATTAGATGAATATTAGTACGATTTAAGCTATTATAAGGGGATTAAATCAATTAAATATTGATTTATTGGTTAAATGGAAGGGAAAGCTAATTAATTAATAATAATTAATTAGTCTAGGTAAAAGGGGTGATTTATTAACGAAAGGTCGTTAATTAGGGTATTTTTGGATAAGAAACTTAATTAATTAGCTTAGTGTAATTAATTAATAATGATATGAGGAAAAATGAGTGCTTTTGACGATATGTCATCGATTTTTGAGAAAGATGATAATTAACGCAATTTAAGTTTTTAAATTGCTTGGGCATAATTATGGTCATTTCTACAATTCCCATTTTAATACTTTAGAAACAAGGATTTTTTTTTCAGTGAAACACAATGTTCTCTATTCTAAACAAAACATCATTTAGAATACACATTCCATGTCAATCAATCTTATAATAGGTAACCATATGCATCTGTAATGAGTTGGTATACTACCAATCTCTCATTTCATGACACTGCATTAACCGATCTCTCATGTTTGTCTTAAAGTATAGAATACTTTATGTATAATACGTATACTTGGTTTCTCCTACCTTAATTTGGGTACTAAGTGATTTGTTTAAAGAACCTATCTGAATAGTTGTTACCAATATTCATTTGACATCACGTTGCTTTAAACTAGGTGACTTAGGACAATACAACCAAAGAGCTTACAATACTTTGGCCAAATATTTTCAACATACTTTGTTCATGTTACTTATTCCTAGATTTACATACTCGTCATTTCAGAATACATCCTTTACCTCACTCTTATATTATCTAGAATGGTATTTACTGACTACCATCAATCCACTTGCCCAAGGTTTGACCCTAGCCCAGGTTAGCAACATAATTTGTTATAGGAAGACGCTCACGATGACTTAGGGTATATGGGCATACTTGATCGACCTAAGTCAACCGAATGTGCCAAGGTACCCTAAGTCATAGAAAGCTACTCCCTATCCTAAACATGCTACTAACTTGACCTAGAGAGAAACTAAGTTCAAGTCCAGATGTGTGTAGATCTAGATGAACAAATACGAAGGGTGTTGCCACATGTCAACTACAAAATTGTATCCTATAACATATCTCATATTAGGATGCTTCATCCTACAACTTAAGCAAAGAAGAAGAATCAATACATCTGTTCCCCATACACTAATCATCTAAAAGATAGAAATAAGTTCAAAACACACATAACTACTTCAGTTCAAGGATAACAATATAAGGATTCAACATTAAAGAGACAACATCTAACAAGAATCCCAAATCAATCCAAGAAGGGAAGAGAGTCAAAATAGTCTACCTACAAGTCTTAACTAACTTCTACATGTTAGAAGATATAATTCAAGGATCTGAAACTAGATGTTCCACAAATCAAAGCTAGACTCACACAATATTAATCTCTTCTCATGTCCATCCAAGGAGGATTCATAATAAGATAGAGTGCAAAAAGAGAAAACCTTCCAATACCAAATCCAAATGAAGTATGACTTGGTCAAACATAGTAGTCGGTCTAAACATGTTTACATTTTCTCTTCTACTGAAATCGACTTAGTTGTTCTCTTTCCACATCGTTACAACAAATGACTAGTACAAAGTAGACTAAACAATCCACCAGGAAATTTCCATCTTAGAAGAGTGGTTTCTCATTATTTCCAATAAGATAGAAAGACAAAAAGCCAAACCCAAGAAGTCAAGTAGACCTAAGAGAACAATCACTCTATAGCCAAGAAGAGAGTTGTGCTACAAAGAAGTTCGATCAAATGAACTTATCTTATCATAAGTTAAAGGATATCAAATGGAAAAGGTCCAATAAAGAATTTATTTCATTTCTAATATCAAATGAATTCCATTTCTATTTCCAAAATCAGAAGTTCTTTTACTAGTTCCCAAAGGAGAATACAAAACCAAACACACAGTCAAAAGAAAGCACACTTCTAGTTTCCCTTACAAATCATTACAACCTAGTTTATCTATTCCAATTCATTAAACACAAGTTCAAATTCATTTATCGAAAGGAGTACACAATACAGTCCCAAAAATAGTATACTATTCACAAGAGAACATATTCCTTTCTCTTTTCAAAGACCCAGAGATTCATTTAATGAGTCCAACAAAGAATAGAAAACCCAAAACAATATAAGATAAACAAGTTTCAATAAAACTCATGAACTCAATAGAAACTATATTCCCATATTCAAGGTCTTACATGACTCCATATAAAAGAGACATATAGTTCGTGGTCATCATGAAGACAAATTAAATGAAACAACCCCAAACCAGAGGTAATAAATCCTATCAACAAGATTTAGAATGAGAGAGTATTCTACTCTTCTTTCCTTAAAAACCAAAATTCAATTTAAGAGGATTAGAAATTGATTAAGAAAACCCAATATACGTTTAAGTCAAGCAATGTCTCAACTTTACTTCCAATCATGACTAAAATAGAAAACACAAAAATACTCTCACAACTCCATCTAAAAAGATTGTGACAGAGAAGGTATTTGTTTCAAACATCAATCACAAGAAGGAGTATGCATACCGCATTTCCATAAACCTCAAAAATTGTTAACGACTATTCCAAAAAAAACTCTATATCAAACCAAACCCACAACAAGATACAATTCCAGTCCATTAATACTTCAAACAAAATAGTCAAGCCTTCAACAAGACGTGGGTTTTCACAGAGCAGAGGAGGGAAGAATATCCTCCATATTTACACACCCTTTCAAGTTCAAAGAAGGTGGTACAGTCTCAAAAATAGAAGTACCATAACCATTCCAACTCAAGAAGCTACAAGGAGAAGATCTCAAAAGAGATTACCAAAACAACTCAAACCAAAATTAGTCTCCCAAGATTTTTCGAGCAGACAGTCCCATAAACAAGTTCTAAGTATTTCAAAACCTTGAATATGAGTAAAACCCAAGCTCAGAACACAAGTAAAGAACCAAACACAACGACTTCGAATACAAGTTCAGAACATGCAAGTATTGAATATGAGTACCATTCTAAAAATGAAGTTTCGAACACAAGTTCTGAGAAACACAAAGCTCCAATACAATCTCGAGAATTAAAAAAAAGGCATCATATACCGATTCGAAATGAAATACAAACTTTGAAAAACAAGTTTGAGAATGAAATACATGCATGTTACCACCGAAGTTTCACAAAGAGAAATTTTCTAAAGGCTAACATTATGTAGCAATGGATTTATATCCAAAAACACAAAGATTCATAAAACCATGAAAGTAAATAACCAAAAAAATCATGAAAACATTAATCTCATGAGAGTAGAATTGTTTTAATGAATCATTTAGAAGAAAACAAGAAATCTTAATGGGTAGAGCCTATCATGCCTGATAGTGCTTCTTCGCCAATTCAAGGAGACTTCCATTGAGCTTCCAACTCTTTTTATTCTCCACGAAAGATCAACAACCAAACATATTTTCTTCCAATGCCTCATATACTTTCCCTCGATTGAAAATAAACCAAAGAAACCAAAAATAGCCATAAAGTAGAAGTCAAACTACAGTTCGAAGAACTAGATAGCTCCATGTAGAGAAAAATCGTAATGCATGCAAGATCAAACAACCTCCAACAAATCCACCTTCCTTGTTTCCAAGATGGTTTACACATAAAAATCGAGGTCCATTAATGTAATTACTCCCAAATCTCCTACTTATCTCTCCTTTCCACCGCCTCCAAAACTAGTGAATTCCATTTCTAATTTAACATGCATTTCCATCTTTAGTGAAGCCTCCACGTATGCTTCCACTAAAGTCTACTTTCCTTTTCCAAAACTGGTTGTACCTCCATTCATTTAACCAAATCAAATCAATTAAATGCCATTGGAACCATCACCATAATGCCATGTGACCCTTAGGTTCCCTTTTTAATAGTTTAGGATAGATTTCCCAAAACTTAGGTTAGTCTAACAATAATTACCTTAGGTCTTAAAACATTGCCATAGGTAATTTCCACCTTAGGTTAGATAAAATTCACAACCATATAGTATTAGGTATTAGGTTAAAATATCCTAGCATTACTTTAGTAATTTCTCCCTTATTCATTTAGCACAAGAACTTAGGTTAGGATGTCATCCAAACGAAATAGAATAAGAAGCTTAGGTTAGATTCGAAATAGAATAAGAAGCTTAGGTTAGATTGAAACCCAAATAAGTAGACATAGCTAGGAAGTAGGTTCTTTTACCTAGTTTAGGATACTCATTAGGATAATCCTTTAGTTTTTAGGATTTAGATTCCCTTCATAGTCATGAAGCAGACTATATTTTGTTTACGCCATTAATGTCCTGAAGAGATCAATCCTAAAGACCCAAGCACAAACATACAACCGAATGAAGGCACGTTCATACAAGACCAAATAATTTGTAACATAAAAATTTCAGTCCGCTACGTCTCTCCACCTATGAATGTCAATTTTACCATTCAGTCTAGTAAGGAGATTTAAAACATTCCTTGGATCACTAGAATTGATCCAAGGATGAGTCAGTAAAAAGAGATAAGTTTGCAACTCTCAAAACCAGATTGCAACTCACCTACAAGAAGTGAAAAATGGATTCTTGCAAGCCATATCATTTCAGTCCAATGAATCCAAGAGAAGAGATGATTTATCCATAACAAGCATGATTTTCAACAATCAAGAAACACACCTCATTCAAGAAAATCACATGCCAATGCTTGTAATGCAAAAGAGGAATATAATTGTTTGTCAAAGGTGTTACATACTTCCCTCCTAAAAAGAATCATCATCCCGATGATTATCTTATTTTGACCATTGCATTAAGGAAAATCAATTTATTCACTTTCTTAACATATGTTTGTAACAATATTAGAATTTAAAGTTCCATAAAATCAGCATTCACATAGTTGTTTATTTAAAAATAAATAGTCATCTACCCAAAACTGGCAGACTTATTGACATATAAAGATAAAATCAAAATTTTTATCAGTCATCATAGTCAATTCTGATCAAATAAATATGGAAAATAGTTTTCATATCCTCCAGGTTTTCCCAAGTTGCACTTTCTTCATTAAACTGGTCCCACTTGGACCTTACATTGACTTATTTCATGATTTCTTAAATGTAATTAGAGTTTCCAACACTCGTATGGGTTTAACCATGATTATTCCTAGGTCTTGACCTGCAAGGAATTCCAATTTAACACATGTGATAAATCTGAAACGTATTTCTTAAGTAAAGAAATATGGAAAACATCATGCATTCATGACAAAGCAGGAGGTAATGCTAAATGGTAAGCTACAAGGTTGATTACTTCAACTATCTCAAAGGGTCCCACATAACGAGGTGATAACTTGGCAGCCTTGCCAAAATTTATAGAGATCTTTTTCGGTTTAACCCGAAGAAAGACCTTCTCACCAAGTTCAAATTTCTATCAACCTGCTTTAAATCAGCATAACTCTTTTTCCTATCTGTTGCTTCTTTCAAGCATTCACGAATCATTTTAACTTTGTTGTTCCATTTTCGTAAGGATTTCAGGTCCAATTACCTCTCTATCCTCAATGTTGTCCCAACTAATAGGGGTTCTACATTTTCTTCCGTATAATGCTTCGAAAGGTGCCATCTTAAGAGAGGCATGATATGTGTTATTATAAGAAAACTCAACTAGTGGAAGGTACTCTTCCCACTTATACTGCTGATCCATACAATACATTCGTAACATATCCTCTAAAACTTGATTAACTCTTTTAGTCTATCCATCCATTTTCGGATGATACCAAAAATTAAAAAATTCAGCTTAGTTCCTAGAGTTGCATTAAGTGTTTTCCAAAACCTTGATGTCATTCTAGGATCTCTATCAGATATGATTAATTCAGGTACTCCATGTAATCTGAAAATTTCATGTACAAATATTTTAGCCAATACAGAGAATCATCCTTCATATTACTAGCAATAAAATGTGCTACCTTTGTAAGTTTATCTACAACTACCAAAATAACATCATGTTTATTTCTTGACATAGGCAACCCTTGTACAAAATCCATGCTTATTACTTGCCATTTGTACTATGGTATGCTATGAGGATACAATAAGCCATTTGGTGCATATGTTCAGCTTTAACACATTGACATTCAAGGCAATGTGTCACAAAATCAATAACATCCTTTTTCATCCCCTTCCAGAAATATTGTTGTCTTATATCAGCAAGCATCTTTGTAATACCAGGGTGTCCCGAAAAAGGTGAATTGTGAAATTCTTCAAGTAATTTCTTTCTTAAATCATTTAGTGAAGGTATGTATACTCTGTTTTCAAATCTTAAGATTCCTTCGTTGTCAAAATGAAAACCTTTATACCTCACATCATTTGGATCTATAGCAAGTGTTGTTTTTACTTGCTTGAAAGTAAGAATCAGATTCCATAACACTTTTTACTTCATCCTTAAACTAAGTTCTTAATGTAATAAGAGCATAAATGTGCTTCCTACAACTTAGAGTGTCAACCACTCTATTTTCCTTACCTTTGATGTAATTGATATCAAAATCATATTGAGACAAAAACTCTAACCATCTTCATTGTCTTGCATTAATATTTGGCTGAGTGAAAATATACTTCAGCCCAAGATGATCAATTTTTAATTCAAAAGGTTTACCAAGTAGATAATGCCTCCAAACTTGTAGTGCATGAACAATGGTAGAAAGCTCTAAATCATGTGGAGCATAATTCAACTCATGTAACTTTAGTTTTCTACTTTTGTAAGCTATGACATGATCATTTTGTAACAAAATACCTCCTAGACCTTCCCCAGATGCATCCGTTACAACCGTGAAGTCTCCATTAGGATTTGGTACAACTAGAATAGGTGTTGAAGTTAATTGTTCCTTCAAATTTCTAAATGTAGATTCACATTTCTCATTCCAAACAAACTTCTTATCCTTTTTCTGTAATGAAGTTATTGGTGCAGCCACTTTAGAAAAATCTTTTACAAATTTTCTATAGTAACCAGCAAGTCCCATGAAGCTTCTAACTTCATGTACATTCTTTAGTGTAGGCCACTCAATTATAGCTATAATTTTAGAAGGATCTATAAAATTCCATTCTTACTTATTACATGTCCCAAATAGTGCACTTTTGTGTCATAGAAAGAACATTTAGATAGCTTACCATATAACCATCTCTTTCTCAAAATTTCCAAAACTATCTTCAAATGCTCATGATGTTCCTCAATACTTTTAGAATATATGAGAATGTCATCCAAGAATACGAGAACAAATTTTCCAAGTATTCTTGAAAGATATTATTCATTAAATTCATAAAAGTTGTAGGGGCATTTGTTAATCCAAAAGGTAAAACCGTGAACTCATAATGTCCATACCTTGTTCTGAAAGTTGTTTTATGAATGTCCTCATCCTTAATCCATAATTGATGATATCCAGATCAAAGATCTATCTTAGAATATACCGATGCTCCATGCATCTGATCAAATAAATCATCAATTCTAGGGAGTGGGTATCTATTCTTGATTGTTTCTTTGTTTAACATCCTGTAATCAATGCACAATCTAAGTGTTCCATCTTTCTTTTTCACAAAAATTACTAGTGCTCCCCAAGGTGAAACACTTGGTCTAATCAAACCCTTAGAAAAAATTTCTTGCAATTGAGCCTTAAGCTCTACTAATTCTATAGTAGTCATTCGATATGGTGCTTTAGAAATAGGCTCAGTTCCAGGCTTGATTTCAATTGTGAAGTCAAATTCCCTTTTGGGTGGAAGACCTAGTAATTCTTCTGGAAACACGTCATTGAAGTTTTGTAATAACAGATATCATTCCATGACATCACTTGTTCTCTTCAGATTGTTTCTAATTTTACTGCATATAAGGTACAACCTTTATTTTTGGCCTTTTTAAGTTGCATAGCTGATAGTTTCCTAACAAAATCTCATGTTTCACACCTTGAATCTCTGTTGTTTTCTACAGATCATCTAAATAACTAATATGTTTTTCAAAACAATCCACCTTTTCCTTATGTTCAACTAACCAATTAACACCTATGATTACATCATAAGACCCCAAAGGTGCAACATAAAGATCAACTTCTATGGAAAAACTAGGTAAGTCAAGGACTGCTCCAAAAAGACACATACTAACAGTATGAACAACATTGTTTCCATAATGTACAGTCCATGTTTTATCCATGTTTCTAGCTTTTCTTTTTAGTTTTGAAGCTAATTTACTAGAAATAAAACATTCAGTAGCTCCGGTATAAAAATAATAGTTATAGGTATGCCAAATAACTTACAGAAACCTCTATGGGTGTGGCCTATTTTTCAGCCTACTTGTCAGCTACTGCAGCGTGTATCTTGTGTTGTTGATTATGATCATCCTTTTTCAAAGGACATTGATTTGTAATGATCTTTTCCACAGTTATAACATCCTCCTACAGGTCCCTTTCTAGGCTCAGATTTATTTCCAGCCCTAGAATTATCATTCTGACCTCCATAGGACTTTTGTCTGTTATTATTATTCTTGACAAAGTTGTTTCATGCATTACCAGTAGACTTATTTGTTGTTTCTTTCTTACTATTATCAGCTGAAAACTTACTTTTCATTCCAATTTCTTCCATGGTCCTTTCTTAGGTGCAAGAGATGATGAAGAGGAGTTGGGAACTTTCTTCCTTACTTCCTCCTTATGAGCAGAAATTGCCTTCAATTTTGTTCCTGCCTTATGGATTTTTCAACAACCCCTTCCATCGTGGTTGGGTTGTGAACATCCACCTCTCCTCCTATAACGAGATTCAATCCCATGATGAATTTCTGTATCCTAAACTTCTCATCAGTTTGATACTGAGGTACATACTTAAGGAGTTTAGTAAACCACTCCCAATACTCAGTTACAATTAGCTTTCCTTGAGCTAAGTTCTAGAATTCAATCATTTTTATGATCATAGTAAAGTTGCGGTAGCCAACGTTTCCTAAAGTAACCTTTAAATTGATCCCATGTGATATTAGTTTCATCAATATTTAACTCAGCCTTACGGCTTGTCCCACCATGAAGATGCCTCATGGGAAAGTTGATATGCTCCCCATATCACCTTTGTTTCTTCTAGAAATTCCTTATTGCAAAGTACTTCTCCATTTCACTTGAGCCAATTCTTAGCTCCATCTCCTAATGTGGTGCCATCAAACTTGGGTGGACTTATCCTTTTTATATCATTAGTGAGTTCAACTACTAGCCTAGCCTTTTTTGTTCTCAGGTTGATCATGTATGTTCACATTGTTATTATCAACACCTAAATTGGCGTTGTCCTTAGGAGGTGGCTGATTATTATTACCAGCATCTTCTTCCTCCTCATTTCCCATTACTTGTTGTTCAAGTACAGCCAATGATCTCTTGTGTCCAATAGGGCAGCAAGGATCTCATCAATTTTTGGGTAAGTTGTTACTCCTTCCTCAGGTGGAGGATTATTTGTAACATTTCCTCTTGTTCTAACCATTTTTGTTAACAAGAAAATTTAAGTTTCATCAGATTATGGACACAATAGGTCCAAGAGTTGTAACCTTCAGCTCTGATACCAAGATGTAACATTCCCATTTTAAGACTTTAGAAATAAGGGATTTTTTTTTAAACACAATGTTCTCTGTTCTAAATAAAACATCATTTAGAACACACATTCCATGCCAATCAATCTCATAACAGATAACCATATGCAGTTGTAATGACTCAGTATGTTACCATCTCTCATTCCATGACTTGGTTACTAACCGATCTCTCATGTTTGTCTTAAAGTATAGAATACTTTATGTATACTATGTATACTTGGTTTTCTCTACCCTATTCTAGGTACTGAGTGATCTATTTAAAGAACCTATCTAAATATTTGTTACCAATATTCATCTAACATCATGTTGCTTTAAACTAGGTGACTTAGGACAACGCAACCAACAACTTGCGATACTTTGGCCAAATATTTTCAACATATTGTTCATGTTACTATTCCTAGATGACATACTCATCATTTCAGAATATGTCCTTCACCTCACTCTTCTATTATCTAGAATGGTCTTTACTGACTACCGTCAGTCCACTTGCCCAAGGTTTGACCCTAGCCTAGTTAGCAACATAATTTGTTATAGGAATATGCTCATGATGACTTAGGGTATATGGGCATACTCGATCAACCTAAGTCAACCGAATGTGCCAAGGTACCTGAGTCATAGAAAGCTATTCCCTATCCTAAACATGCTACTAACTTGACCTAGAGAGAAACTAAGTTCAAGTCCATATGTGTGTAGATCTAGATGAAAAATACGGAAGGGTGTTACCACATGTCAACTACAACACTGTATCCTCGAGAAGCCCTTGGACTTCTCGAAGGTACAAGTCCTGTAGTTGGCATGTGCCAACATCCATTAGAACTGATTCATCATGATGTACATACCCCTTAGTGGTCATTAGATTCATAATTTAATTGGATTAAGATTCAAATTGTAGCAACCATGCCTAACCCTAATTCCAACATTCATTAAGTTCTTTATCCATAATTAATCTGATTTGATATTAAGAACTTCATTAACTCATGCTTGCATTGATGTTTATTAACATGGCTTAACAAGTAGTTATCCCCAAAAATAGGGCAAAAAACATCAAATGGTTAATTCTTAATGTAACCTAGTTATCCAAGAAGGTGTATCATTCACCTAAATTCAGCTAGTGTTTACTTTTTAAAAGAAGTACAAGGATTAAAGATCATAACCACCATTCCATTTATTTTTCATTCTTTTGAGAGAGGAAGAGTCTTCCTCTACATGGTTAGATGTTAGGATTAACATAACCTTTTTATCATTCTTTACTCATATAGTTTAATTGTATGACCAATGCATATTTCATTATTAAACTATAGTTGTGTAGTTAGAGAATGACATCTTTTGCAATTTAACAAGTTTCATTATAGTAAGGGAGATTGTACTATCCCCTTTAATCCAACTTATTAATTGATAACAACAATAGTATACAAACAGATATAAAGAATATCGACAAGATATCACTACTATTTCCATCATATAAAGTACAAGAGAATTTACACAACAAAATTGGAGTCAGTCTCCAAACCTTTCAATTCATCATGATAAAATATACATTTACAAGACTATGCATTTCAGACATACTTGCATGTCAATCATCATTAAGATCATAAAAGAACATCACTTCTTTTTCCAATACAACTCAAGAATGAATCAAAATTCTTTACATAAGATCTAGAATTAAATAAGCCAATGCATCATAAAAAAAATTTCCTTCTTTTATCACTTACGATGTCCATCTACAAAAATTGCTAGCATGGGTCAGTTCAATGAACTAAGCATGATAAGCACTAAGCATTAAAATGAAGTGCATTCCACTAATTGTTCCATTAAAACAACTCTTCTTTAATGAAACAATTAATATATCATACAAATAAGCATAAGTAATAACAACTAGATAAGAAGTACAATAATGAGTCTAAATTTACTTTTAAGAAAAGAGCATAATATGATCCACAACATCTGCATTATATCATATAGTTTAATTGATCCTATCAATTAATTTTAAACAAACAACAAGATCTTGTCATCCAATTGTTTCATAATTCTATCAAAATAGAAATACAACATTTATCTTTACTATGTAGAAAAAAGAATTTATTTACAACATAGCTCATATTAGGATGTTTCATCCTATAACTTAAGAAAAGAAGAAGAATCAATACATATTATTCCCCATACACTAATCATCTAAAAGATAGAAATAAGTTCAGAACACACATAACTACTTCAGTTCAGGATAACAATATAAGGATTCAACATTAAAGAGACAACATCTAACAAGAATCCCAAATCAATCCAAGAAGGGGAAGAGAGTCAAAACAGTCTACCTACAAGTCTTAACTAACTTCTACATGTTAGAAGATATAATTCAAGGATCTGAAACTAGACGTTCCACAAATCAAAGCTAGACTCACACAAGATTAATCTCTTCTCATGTCCATCCAAGGGAGGATTCATAATAAGATAGAGTGCAAAAGAAAACCTTCCAATACCAAATCCAAATGAAGTATGACTCGGTCAAACATAAGCAGTTGGTCTAAACATGTTTACATTTTCTCTTCTACTTAAACCGACTCAACTGTTCTCTTTCCACATCATTACAACAAATGACTAGTACAAAGTAGACTAAACAATCCACAGAAATTTCCATCTCAGAAGAGTGGTTTCTCATTATTTCCTTTAAACAAAAGACAAAAAATCCAAACCCAAAAGTTGAGTAGGCCTAAGAGAATAATCACTCTACAACCAAGAAGAGAGTCATGCCACAGAGAAGATTGATCAAATGAACTTATCTTATCAAAAGTTAAAGGATCTCAAATGGAAAAGGTCCAATAAAGAATTCATTTCATTTCTAATATCAAATGAATTCCTTTTCTATTTCAAAATCAGAAGTTCTTTTACTAGTTCCCAAAGGAGAATACAAAATCAAACACACGTTTAAAGAAAGCACACTTCTAGTTTCCCTTACAAATCATTACAACCTTTGGTTTATCTATTCCAATTCATTAAACACAAGTTTGAATTCATTTCTCAAAAAGGAGTACATAGTACGATCCCAAAAACAGTATACTATCCACAAGAGAAACATATTCCTTTCTCTTTTAAAGACCCAGAGATTCATTCAATGAATCCAACAAAGAATAGAAAACCCAAAACAAGTATAAGATAAAAAAGTTTCAATAAAACTCATGAACTCAATAGAAACTATATTCCCATCTTCAAGGTCTTACATGGCTCCATATAAAAGAGACATATAGTTCGTGGTCATCATGAAGACAAATTAAATGAAACAACCCCAAACCAGAGGTAATAAATCCTATCAACAAGATTCAAGAATGAGAGAGTATTCAACTCTTCTTTCCTTAAAAACCCAAAAGTCAATTTAAGAGGATCTGAAAGTGAGTAAGAAAACCCAATATACGTTTAAGTCAAGCAATGTCTCAACTTTACCTCCAATCGTGACTGAAATAAAAAAACAACAAAGACTCTCACAACTCCATCTAAAATATTGCGATAGAGAAGGTATTCATTTCAAACATCAATCACAAGAAGGAGTATGCATACCACATTTCCATAAACCTCAAAAACTGTTAATGACTGTTCCAAACAAACTCTATATCAAACCAAACCCACAACAAGATACTTAATTCCTCAAAATTCCATTAATACCTTCAAACAAAATAGTCAATCCTTCAACAAGATGTGGGTTTTCATAGAGTAGAGGAGGGAAAATATCCTCCATATTTACACACCCTTTCAAGTTCAAAGAAGGTGGTATAGTCTCAAAATAGAAGTACCACAACCATTCCAACTCAAGAAGCCATAAGGAGAAGATCTCAAAGAGATAACCAAATCAACTCAAACCAAAACTAATCTCCCAAGATTTTTCAAGAAACAGTCCCATAAATGAGTTCTAAGTATTTCAAAACCTTGAATATGAGTAAAACTCAATCTCAGAACACAAGTACAAAACCAAACACAATGAATCAATACAAGTTCAGAACACACAAGTAATATGAATACTAGTGCCAACACGAAGCTTGAACCAAACATGAAGTTTTGAACACAAAGCTTTGAAGCTCAGACACAAAGCTCTCAATACAAGCTCAGAATGAAACACAAGGCATCATATACTAGTTTAGAAAAAACAATCCTCGAACACAAGTTCAGAATGAAATACAAGCTTGAAAAACAAGTTTCACATGCATGTCACCACTGAACTTGCACAGAGAGAAAGTTTCCAAAGGCTAACATTATTTAGCAATGAATTTATATCCAAAAACCACAAAGATTCATAAAACCATGAAAGTAAATAACTAGAAAAATCATGAAAACATTTATCTCATGAGAGCAGAATTGTTTTAATGAATCATTTAGAAGAAAGAAAGAAATCTTAATGGGTAGAGCCTATCATGCCTGATAGTGCTTCTGCCAATTTGAAGGAGACTTCCAAAAGCTTCCAACTCTTTTTCTTCTCCACAAAAGATCAACAACCAAACATATTTTCTTCCAATGCCTCATATACTTTCCCTCAATCAAAAATAAACTAGAGAAACCAAAAATAGCCATAAAGTAGAAGTCAAACTGTTGGTTCGAAGAACCAGATAGCTCCATGCAGAGCAAAAATCATAATGCATGCAAGATCAAACAACCTCAAAAAATCCTCCTTCCTTGTTTCCAAGATGGTTTGCACACAAAAAATTGAGGTCCATTAATGCAATTACTCCCAAATCTCCTACTTATCTCTCCTTTCCACCGCCTCCCAAAACTAGTGAATGCCATTTCTAATTTAACATGCATTTCCATCTTTAGTGAAGCCTCCACGTATGCTTCCACTAAAGTCTACTTTCCTTTGCCAAAACTAGTTATACCTCCATTCATTTAACCAAATCAAATCAATTAAATGCCATTGGAACCGTCGCCATAATGCCATGTGACCCTTAGGTTCCCTTTTAATAGTTTAGGATAGATTTCCCAAAACTTAGGTTAGTCTAACAATAATTACCTTAGGTCTTAAAACATTGCCATAGGTAATTTCCACCTTAGGTTAGATCAAATTCACAACCATATAGTATTAGGTATTAGGTTAAAATATCCTAGCATTACTTTAGTAATTTCTCCCTTATTCATTTAGCACAAGAACTTAGGTTAGGATGCCATCCAAACGAAATAGAATAAGAAGCTTAGGTTAGATTGAAACCCAAATAAGTAGACATAGCTAGGAAGTAGGTGCTTTTACCTAGTTTAGGATATTGTTAGGATAATCCTTTAGTTTTTGGGATTTAGATTCCCTTCATAGTCATGAAGTAGACTATATTTCATTTACACCATTAATGTCCTAAAGAGATCATACAACCAAATGAAGGAACGTTCATACAAGACCAAAGAATTTATAACATACAAAGTTCAGTCCGCTACGTCTCTCCACCTATGAATGTCAATTTTACCATTCAGTCTAGTAAGGAGATTTAAAACATTCCTTGGATCACTGGAATTGATCCAAGGATGAGTTAGTAAAAAGAGATAAGTTTGCAACTCTCAAAACCAGATTGCAACTCACCTACAAGAAGTGAAAAATGGATTCTTGCAAGCCATATCATTTCAGTCTAATGAATCCAAGAGTAGAGATTATTTATCCATAACAAGCATGATTTTTAACAATCAAGGAAACACACCTCATTCAAGAAAATCACATGCCAATGCTTGTAATGCAAAAGAGGAATATAACTATTTGTCAAAGGTGTTACATTTTAGAAGACACGATCATGGTACACAAAAATTAACTATGAAAGAGGTGGTTTTGAGTGATGAATGACCATGATATTCCATCTTGAAAAATACAAAAAGTATAGCCATGGTACTCATATTGAAGACAAGGCTAAAAGGTGACAGGTAATCACATGATTCTTATTTATTCGTGGATCCTCAAAATGGGTAATTATGGAAGGTGAACAATGCTCAAGGGACGAGTGATCAATTGATAGAAAATGACACAGAATTGATATCAACAATAAAATGGTAGAAGATGCAAGGTATTAAATGGCTCGGTTTAGGTTTACCTTCGAGTGAAGAAAAGCGATAAGCACTTGATCCATATGCATGGGTACCGATATAGTGTCCAAGTAAATTAGGAGCAAATTTTCCCCATTTGCTTTTCTCCTCTTTGGTTACATGTTGATTTTCCTTCGGATGAGGTCACTAACTGAAAGGTTTATTCATGAACACATTTTTCATAAGCACGTTTGATACATTTTTGGTAGATTTGGAGATGGTCAAGAGCGTTGAGATGATGTTAATCTTATAATTCTAGTTACTCCTAATGATCCTGGTGAAATTCATCATCGTTGAGCATGTCTTGCAGTGAGATGCAAAGAGATGGAATCTGGATTTTGAGAGGTAAGACAACCTCAGTACCATACACCAGAGAAAAGGGGGTGACAAGCAGTCAAAGTGCGCATACTAGTGCGGTAAGCCCACGGGGCGAAAGGAATGTGCATATTTCAATCCTTCCCAAAGATATCTTTAACTACCTTCATAAGAATTTTTTTCAAGGTTTTATTGATTGATTCAGCTTCACCGTTGGTTTCTAGGTAATAGGGTGATGAGAAGCCGAGTTGGATTCCAAAAGCATCGTATAGTTTGTGTAGGGTTTATGTAACACCCTCGACAAATTGATATATTCCTCTTTTTGCATTCAAGTGTTGAAATATGATTTTCGGATCAAGATGTGTTCTTTTGAATAATTGAAGATCATGCTTGATAAGGATAAATATTTTCTGTTCTTAAAATCATTAGACTAAAATTATATGGTTATCAAGAATTCATTTTCACTTTGGAAAGATGAGCTACAATCTAGCTTTAAGAGTTACAGACTTATTTCTTCTTCTGACTCATCCTTGGATCAATTTCAGTGATCCAAGGAATGTTTCAAATCCTCTTCATAGACTAAATGATAAATTGGCTTTCAGTAGTTTAAAGGGACATTGAAGACTGAACTTTGTGTGATACAAATTTTGTGGTCTTGTGTGAATATGTTTTTGTTTAGTTGTATGTTGTGCTCGGGTCTTTGGTGATTGATCATGGCAGGACATTAAGGACTTAAGAAAAATTCAATTCTCTAAGGATGAGTTTGAGTCCTAAGTGTTAATAATATAAGGACTATCCTAACGATAAACTAAGCTAGGTAAGAATAGCTATGTCCTAGCTATGTTTACTTATTTGAATTCTGTTCTAACCTAAGCCTCTTATTCTATTGTTGGGTTGTCGACCTAACCTAAGAATTGTGCTAAATGGATAAGAGAAGGGTTACTAAAGTATACTAGGTGAATTTAACTAATACCTAGTACTAAAGGGTTATGAATTGAGCCTAACCTAAGGTGGGAATTCTAATGGCAAATGATTTTAAGACCTATGTTGGTATTTGCTAAACTAACCTAAGTTCTATTTAAATCTATCCTAAACTATTAAGGGAACCTAAGGGGTCGCATGTCACAAGGGTGATAGTTCCAATGGCATTTAATTGAGTTGAAAGGGTTTAAATGAAGGAAGTACTACCAGATTTGGCAGGGGCTAGTAGACTTGGTAGAGGCTTACGTGGAAGCTCCACTAAAGGATGGAATTGTATTTTTGGCATTTTCGCCATTTTAGAGGCGTTGGCAAGGGATAAGTAAATTTTGGAATGAATGGAATTTATGGCATTTATGAGCCTCGGTCTTTGTGTGCAAACCATCTTGGAAACTTAGAAGGTGGGTTTGTAGGAGGTCATTTGGTTTTACATGCATGGCATGATTTTTCTTTGCATGGAGCTAATCAGGTTCTTCCAACCAGTAGCATTTCGACATTCACTTCAAAGCTATTTTTGGTTTCTTCGGCCTATTTTTGATCGAAGGAAAATATATGAGGCATAGGAGGAAAAGAATTTTGATTGTTGATCTTTTGTGGAGGAGAAAAAGAGTTGGAAGCTCAGCTGGAAGTCTCCTTTGATTTGGTGGAAGCACTATCAGGCATGATAGGCTCTAACTATTAAAATTCTTTGCATTCTTCTAAATGAATCATTAGAACAACTTTGCTCTCATGAGATTCATGTTTTCATGTTTGTCTAGTTATTTTTGCTTGTTGGGTTTGGTGAATCTTTGTGTTGTTTGGATTTGTATCCATGGCAAAAAAAATAGTGATGTTTGGAAACTACCTTTCTGTGCAAGTTTTATGACTTGCATGCAAGTGAAAATGGTATTAGAAACTTGTTCTGTATCTTTTTTTTCTCTCTAGATCTTGTACTCAAAGTTAATGTGCTTTAAATGACTTTCATGACAATATAAGGACATGAGCTTAGGGAAACTTGAGTTTTGTTTTATTTTTCTTCTAGGTTGCGTTCTTTGGATGCAAACTTGTGTTGGTACATTGTGTTTTGATTAAATTTGTGTGTGGGTATTGTTTTGGTTGGAACCAAGTTGGAAAACTTTTGTAATGCTGAACTATTGCTGGGAGTTCATATTTTGGCACTTTTTTTCACATTATCTTTCTTATGAAGTTCTGAATGTTTGTGCGTGAAGCTTGGGTTCGACACTGAACTTTGATTTAACACTTGAGTGTTATGAGTTTATATTTGGGTTGATATATTCAATTTTGTTCAGGATTTTTTGTATTGGGTTATAACTTTGTTAAAATATTTAGCTTATAACTCTTTATTTATGTAACATACTCATTGGGAGACTGGGTGAAAGCTTTATTGAGTTGTTTGAAATCTCTTTGAGATTAGGAACAGGAAACATCTTGCCTAAAGATTTATTTACTTCTTGAGATGGTAGGAGTGTGGGAATTGGAGGAAGTGTTCTTTCCACTCTATTTTGAGGGAATCACATGTTCTTGGTTGACTGTATAGTTTTATACCAGGTCACCACTGTCACAAATTTATGGTTGAGAAGTTTGGTTTTGAATTTTTGTTTCTTTTGCATTGGAATGGATTGGATTATTACCTTGGACACTAAAACTATTCAGGAAGGATAATTTCTCCATTACATTTATTTGTGCTTAGTTCTTTGAATCACGAACTATTACTTTTAGTAATAATTGGTGAAGCCTTTGTGAGTCTTCAATTTTGGGTTCGTGGGTAATTATAAACTTGATATGTTACTATTTTGGGATGTCATTCTCGACTAATACAGTGATTGAGTCTTTGAATTCTTTTTAAGAAAGAAAATATATGTATATATACATATTCTTTTGAGACCAGTATATGGTTCGGGTCGGTAGTATGCTTTCATCTTGAATTGGTTTGAAACTAGAACTTCTTGTTTAGTTGAATGAAACAATTTATCATTGGTTCTTTCCTTATTTGAGTTACCATTCCTCTATCCTTGGATATGCTCATTGTTTGAACTTTTTGTACTTGACTCCATTTTGAGATGGTGATTTCTTGTGACCTGTTGGTCTACCTTGTTCGAATTATTGTTGCAATAATGTAGAAAGTTAGTAGCCAAGAGGGTTATGTTGTTAAGTGAATGATACTTATGGGTTCGACTGTTGTTGACTAGCCTTACCTAGTTTAAATGGATAGAAGTAGGTTTCTCTCTTGTACTCATTATCTTTTGTGAAGAACTTGAGTAGAGATTAACTCCTCTTCGGGGCTACTTTGTTTGTGAACTTTAATTTCTGATCTTTTATGGATAACTTCTAACATGAAGAGTTGGAATTGGAATTACAGTTGGATTGTTCTGATTTTCCTTACCTTCTTGTATTGTTATGGAATTCTATTTTGATGTATATTCTAATGTTGAATGTGTAAGATTGTTACCCGGAAAGGAACATGTAATTCATGTATGAACCTGGTCTGTCTTTCGGATGTAATAAGTTGGGTATGGTACACATTGGTTCTTTTTATTCCTTACTTATGATTTAGATGAATCATCCTAGAATGAACCATGTTGTATTCATTTATTTTGTCTCTTAGAAAAGATAAATGTGGTATTCTATTAGGATAGAATTATGAGACAATGGGATGACAAGATTTATTGTTTATAATCCATTGATAGGATTAATAGAACTTTAAGATCTTAGGCAGATATTGTTTATTATATTATACTCTTCTCTTTAAAGTGGATCTAGATTTATTAATGTACTTTCTTTCTATTTGTTATGACTTATGGTGATTGTATGATGTTTTTATTATCTCATTAAAGTAGTGTTGCTTTAATGAAACAAATAGTGGAATGCACTTCATTTTAATGCTTAGTACTTATCATGCTTAGTTCAATGAACTGACCCTGCTAGATATTTTTGGATGGATGACTTAAGTGGTAAAAGAAGGAAAAAACTTATATTATGCATTGGCTGATATATGTATAATAATTCTTAGTAAAGAATTATGATTCATTCTTTTGTTGTATTGTGAAAGAAAAGTTGTATACTTTATAGAATGAGGGTTGTTGTTATGAAGTTGCCTAAAGTTCTTAGTCTTGTAAATTTTATAAGTTGTAATGATGAATTGTGAGTTGTGATTTATTTGAATTAGTTGTGTAAATTATCTCGTACTTTTATAAAGAAGATGAAAGTTCCATCTGGTTGATATTCCTTATATAATGTTATTCTTATCTTGTTATCTTTGATAAGATGGATAATGGGAATTAGTTCAATTTCCCTTATAATGGAGCATCTAGTTGAGTTGCATATTACAACATGTTTTATCTAAACAATTTAACATAGTAATGTGTTGCGTATAAACATGAAGTAAGAACTATGAATATTGGGAATAATATACCCTAATACTTAATCATTTAGAGGAAGACTCTCTCTCTCTCTCTCAATTGAATATAAACCTAAAAGGTTTGGAGATATGAATACTAATTATTAGAATTCAATTTGTATGAATTCTAATTTTATTGGATATATGTGGTTGTTAAACCTTCCTGAAAGTTTAAGTACATTTTAATGAAACTTTTGATATCGCTTGTCATGTTTTGGTTAACTGTTGGTTACACCATGAAAACGAACATTAAAAGCAACCATGAGTTTAACGAAGTTCTTTAATAATCAATTGATACAAGTATACAATAAGAACTTAAGGAGAGTTGGATTAGGGTATAAAAGGGTTACTAAAACTAGTGTATTAATCCAAATTAACTTTTAATAATCTCCTTGGGGTATGTACATCTCGGTGAGGCAGTTTTTGTAGGATGTTGGCACATGCCAACTACAGGGCTGTAATTTCGATAAGACTTGGGTATTCTCGAGAATACAACATTGTAATTGACATGTGGCATCACCCTTCCACATTGATCATCTAGATCTACACACAATAAGAACTTGGAATTGAATTTAATTTCTCTCTAGGCCAAGTTAGTGGCATATTTAGGATAGGAAGTAGCTTCCAATGGCTCAGGGTACCTTGGCACATCCGGTTGATTTAGGTCAATCGAGTATGCCCATTTATCCTAAGCCATTGTGAGTGTCTTCTTATAATAAGTTACATTTCTAACTAGGGCTAGTGTTAAACCTAGGACAAGTGGACTGATGGTAGTCAGTAAAGACCAATCATGATAATAGAGGAGTGAGGTGAAGGATGTATTTCAATATGATGAGTATACTATCTAGGAATAGTGACATACATAGTATGTTGTAAATCTTTGGCCAAAGTATCACAAGCTACTGGTTGTGTTGTCCTACGTCACTAAGTTTAAAACAATGTGATATTAGATGAATATTGGTAACAAATATTTAGATATGTTCTTTAAACAAATCACTCAGTACCCAGTGTAGGGTAGGAAAACCAAGTATACAAAGTATACAATATGTATTCAATACTTAGGATAACATAAATATATTGGTAGCTTACCGAGTTATGGAATGAATAGATCGGTAGATCACCAAGTCATTACAACTGCATATGGTTATCTATTTGAATTCGATTGGCATGGAATGTTTGTTCTAAATAATGCTTTATTTAGAATAGTGAACATTATATTTTAAAATAAATAAGAAATTCCTTGTTTCTAAAGTCTTAAAATGGGAATGTTACATCTTGGTATCATAGCTAAAGTTTGTAGCTCTTGGACCTATTGTGTCCATAATCTGATGAAAATTAAATTTTCTTGTAATAGAAAATGTTTAGAACAAGAGGAAATGTTGCAAATAATCCTCACCTGAGGAAGGAGTAGCAACTTCCTAGAAACTTGATGAGATACTTGCTACCCTATTGGACACAAGAGATCATTTGGCTATACTTGAACAATAAGTAATGGGTAATGAGGAGGAAGAAGAAGCTGATAACAATAATCAACCACCTCGGGGACAACACCAATGTGGGTGTTGATAATAACAATACTAATATACATGTTCATCCTGAGAACAAAAAGGCTACGCTAGTAGATGAACTCACTAATGATATAAAAAGGATAAATCCTCCTAAGTTTGATGGCACCACATTAGGATATGGAGCTGAGAACTAGCTCAACGAAATGGAGAAATACTTTGCAATAAGGAATTTCTCAGAAGAAACAAAGGTGATATGGAGAGCATATCAGCTTTCTCATAAAGCATCTTCATGGTAGGACAACCATAAGGCGGAGTTGAATATTGATGAAGCTAATATCACATGGGATCAATTTAAAGGTTACTTCAGAAAATGATGGCTTCCACAACTCTACTATGATCGAGAAAATGATTGAATTCTAGAACTTAGCTCAAGGAAAGCAAACATGGCGAGTATTGGGAGTGATTTACAAAACTCCTTAAGTATGTACCTCAAAATTAAAATTAATGAGAAGTTCGGATATGGAAATTCATCATGGGATTGAATCCCATTATAGGGGAGAGGTGGATGTTCATAGCCCAACCACAATGGAAGGGGTTATTGAAAAATCCATAAGGCGGGGAACAAAAATTAAAGACAATTTCTACTCATAAGGAGGAAGTAAGGAAGAAAAATCCCAACTTCTCTTTATCATCTCTTGCACCTAAGTAAGGACCATGGAAGAAATTCGGAATGAAAATTAAGTTTTCGTCTAATACTAATAAGAAATCAGCAACAAACAAGTTTGTTGGTAATGCACGAAACAACTTTGCTAAGAACAATAATAATGGGAAAGTCCTATGGGGGTTAGAATGATAACTCTAAGGCTAGAAATAAACTCGAGCCTAGGAAGGGACCTGTAGGAGGTTGTTATAACTATGGAAAAGATCATTACGTGAATCAATGTCCTCTGAAGAAGGATGATCGTAATTAGTAGCACAAGATACATGTTGCAGTAGCTGACAAGCAGGCTGAGAAATAGGCCATGCCCATAGAAGTTCCGGGTAAGTTATTTGGCTTACCTATAACTATTATTTTTGAGACTGAAGCTACTGAATGTTTTATTTCTAGTAGATTAACATCAAAACTAAAAAGAAAAACTGGAAACATGGATAAAACATTGACTATACAATATGGGAACAATGTTGTTCATACAGTTAATATGTGTCTTTTTGGAGCAGTCCTTGACTTACCTAAATTTTCCACTGAGGTTGATCTTTATGTTTCACCTTTGGGGTCTTATGATGTAATCATAGGTGTTAATTGGTTAGCAGAACATAAGGCTAAAGTGGACTATTTTGAAAAACACATTAGTTGTTTAGATGACCTGCAGAAAACAACAGAGATTCAGGGTGTGAAATGTGAGATTTATGTTAGAAAATTGTCAACTATGCAACTTAAAAAGGCCAAAAATAAAGGTTTTACCTTATATGCAGTAAAAATTACTTAATCAACATAAGAGAGCAGTGATATTATGGAACAATATCTGCTGTTATGAGACTTCAGTGATGTATTTCCGGAAAAATTTCTAGGTCTTCCACCCAAAAGGGAGTTTGATTTCATGATTGAGATCAAGCACTGGAACTTAACCTATTTCTAAAGCACCATATCGAATGACTACTATAGAATTAGTATATCTTAAGGCTCAGTTGTATGAAATTTTGTTTAAAGGTTTGATTAGACCAAGTGTTTCACCTTGGGGAGCACCTGTAATTTTTGTGAAAAGAAGGATGGAACCCTTAGATTAAGCATTGATTACATAATGTTAAACAAAGAAATAATAAAGAATAGGTACCCCCACTTCTAGGATTGATGATTTATTTGATCGATGATGCATGGAGTATCAGCATATTCTAAGATAGATCTTCAAATTGGATATCATAAATTGTGAATTAAGGATGAAGATATTCATAAATCAGCTTTCATAACAAGGTATGGACTTTATGAGTTCACGGTTTTACCTTTTGGATTAACTAATGCACCTGCAACATTTATGAATTTAATGAATAATATCTTTCAATAATACTTGGACAAATTTGTGCTCGTATTCTTGGATGACATTCTCATATATTCAAAAGTATTGAGGAACATCATGAGCATTTGAAGATAGTTTTGGGAATATTAAGAAAGAGATGGTTATTTGGTAAGTTGTCTAAATGTTCTTTCTATGACACATAAGTACACTATTTAGGACATGTAATAAGTAAGAATGAAATTGTTGTAGATCCTTAGAAAATTATAGCAATAACAAAGTGGCTTTGAACCTAAGAATGTACATGAAGTTAGAAGCTTCATGGGACTTGCTAACTACTATAGGAAATTTGTAAAAGATTTTTCTAAGATAGCCACACCAATAACTTCCTTATAGAAGAAAGATAAAAAGTTTGTTTGGAGTGAGAAATGTGAAATTACATTCAAAACCTTGAAGGAATAGTTAACTTCAGCACCTATTCTTGTAGTACCAAACCCTAATGGAGATTTTATGGTGGTAATTGATGCATCAGGTGAAGGTCTAGGAGGTATTTTGTTACAAAATAGACATGTCATAGCTTATGAAAGTAGAAAACTTAAGTTACATGAGTTGAATTATGCTCCACATGATTTAGTGCTTGATGCCATTGTTCATGCACTACAAGTTTGGAGACATTACCTACTTGGTAAACCTTTTGAATTGAAAACTAATCACCTTAGATCAAGTATATCTTCACTTAGCCAAATCTTAATGTAAGACAACGAAGGTGGTTAGAGTTTTTGTCTCGGTATGATTTTGACATCAGTTACGTAAAGGGTAAAAAAATAGAGTGGTTGATGCCTAAGTTGTAGGAAGCACATTTGTGCTTTTATAACGTTAAGAACTCGCTTTTAAGGATGAAGTAAATTTTTTTATGGAATTTGACTCTTACTTTTAGCAAGTAAAAGTAGCACTTGCTGCAGAGTTCAAATGATTTGAGGTATAAAGGTTTTCACTTTGATAATGAAGGAATCTTACGATTTGAAAATAGAGTCTATGTACTTTCGCTAAATGATTTGAGAAAGAAATTGTTAGTAAAATTTCACCATTCACCTTTTTCTCGACACCTGGTATTACAAAAAAATGTTTGCTGATATAAAATAGCAATATTTCTGGAAAGGGATTAAAAAGGATGTTATAGAGTTTAAGACACATTGCCTTGAATGTTAACGTGTTAAGGCGAACATATGCACCCAACCAATTTGTTGTATCCTCATAGCATACCACAGTACAAGTGGCAAGTAATAAGCATGGATTTTGTACAAGGGTTACCTATGTCAAGAAATAAACATGATGTTATTTTAGTAGTTGTGGATAAACTAACAAAGGTAGCACATTTTATTGTTGGGAATCTAAAGGATGATTCTCCTATTTTGGCTAAAATATTTGTACATGAAATTTTCAGATTACATGGAGTACCTGAATTAATCATTTTAGATAGAGATCCTAGAATGACGTCAAGATTTTGGAAAATGCTTAATGCAACTCTAGGGACTAAACTAAATTTCAGTTCTGTGTATCATCCAGAAATGGATGGATAAACTGAAAGAGTAAATCAAGTTTTAGAAGATATGTTATGGATGTATTGCATGGATAAACAATATAAGTGGGAAGATTATCTTCCATTAGTTGAATTCACATACAATAATACATATCATGATTCTCTTAAGATGGAACCTTTCGAGGCATTATACCGAAGAAAATGTAGAACCCCGTTAGTTGGGACAACATAGAGGATAGAGAGGTAATTGGACCTGAAATTCTTACTGAAATGGAACAACAAGTTAAATTTATTTGTGAACGCTTGAAAGAAGCAACAGATAGGCAAAAGAGTTATGCTGACTTAAAGAGGGTTGATAGGAAATTTAAACTTGGTGAGAATGTCTTTCTTCAGTTAAACCAAAAAGATTTCTATAAATTTTGGCAAGGCTACCAAGTTATCACCTCATTATGTGGGACCTTTTGAGATAGTTGAAGTAATCAACCCTGTAGCTTATCGTTTAACATTACCTCCTGATTTGTCACGAATGCATGATGTTTTCCATATTTCTTTGCTTAAGAAATACCTTTCAAATTTATCACATGTGTTGAATTGGAATTCCTTGCAAGTCTAGGACCCAGGAATAATCATTATTAAACCCATACGAGTGCTTGAAACTCACCAATTACATTTGAGAAATCGTGAGATAAGTCAATGCAAGGTCCAATGGGACCAGTTTAATGAAGAGAGTGCAACTTGGGAAAACCTTGAGGATATGAAAACTAATTTTCCATATCTATTTGAATAGGATTGATTATGTTGACTAATAAAAAAATTGAGATTTTATCTTTATAATATAATAAGTAAGCCAATTTGGGCAGATATTTATTTATTTTGAATAAACAACTATGTAATGCTGATTTTTGGAACTTAATAATTTTGATATGTTTTTGACATATGGTAAGAAAAGTGAATAAGATGATTTTTCCTTGATGCAATCTGTTAAAAATGAGATAATCATCGGGACGATGATTCTTTTTAGGAGGGAAGCATGTAACACCCTCGACAATGATATATTCCTCTTTTTGCATTCAAGTGTTGACATATGATTTTCTGGATAAAGATGTGTTCTTTTGACTGATTGAAGATCATGCTTCATAAGGATAAATATTTTCTGTTCTTAAAATCATTAGACTAAAATTATATGGTTATCAAGAATTAATTTTCACTTTGGAAAGATGAGTTGCAATCTAGCTTAAAGAGTTCAGAGACTTATTTCTTCTTCTGACTCATCCTTGGATCAATTTCAGCAATCCAAGGAATGTTTCAAATCCTTTTCATAGAATAAATGATAAATTGTCTTGTAGTAGTTTAAAGGGACATTGAAGAATAAACTTTGTGTGATACAAATTCTATGGTCTTGTGTGAATATGTTTTCGTTCAGCTATGTATGTTGTGCTCGGGTGTTTGTGATTGATCTTGGTAGGACATTAAGGACTTAAGAAAAATTCAATTCTCTGAGGATGAGTTTGGAGTCCTAAGAATCTAAGGATTATCCTAACGGTAACCTAAGCTAGGTAAGAACAACTATGTCCTAGCTATGTTTACTTATTTGAATTTTGTTCTAACCTAAGCCTCTTATTCTATTGTTGGGTTGGCGACCTAACCTAAGCATTGTGCTAAATGGATAAGAGAAGGGTTACTAAAGTATACTAGGTTACTTTAACTAATACCTAATACTAAAGGGTTATGAATTGAGCCTAACCTAAGGTGGGGAATTCTAATGGCAAATGTTTTAAGACCTATGTTGGTATTTTCTAAACTAACCTAAGTTCTATTTAAATCTATCCTAAACTATTAAGGGAACCTAAGGGGTCGCATGTCACAAGGGCGATGGTTCTAATGGCATTTATTTGAGTTGAAAGGGTTTAAATGAAGGAAGTACTACCAGATTTGGCAAAGGGCTAGTAGACTTGGTAGAGGCTTACATTGAAGCTAGTGGAATTATATTTTTGAATTGGCATTGGGAGGCAATAGGAGAGGCTTACGAATGGAATTTATAATTTTGAGCAATTCTCGGTGATAGGCTCTAACTATTAAAATTCTTTACATTCTTCTAAATGAATCATTAGAACAACTCTTCTCTTCTCACTTCAGATTCATTTTTCATGCTTGTCTAGTTATTTTTGCTTGTTGGGTTTGGTGAATCTTTTTTGGTGTTGTTTAGAATTTGTATCCATTAGCGAAAAAAATAGTGATGTTTGGAAACTACCTTTTTAGAGATCTTTGTGTTGTTTGGATTTACCATGGCAAAAAAATAGTTTTTTATGACTTGCATGCATGCAAGTGAAAATGGTATTAGAAACTTGTTCTATATCTTTGTTTTTCTCTCAGTAGATCTTGTACTCAAAGTTAATGTGCTTTGAAATGAATTACCTGACAATATAAGGACATGAGCTTAGGGAAACTTGAGTTCTATTTTATTTTTCTTCTGGGTTGCATTCTTTAGATGCAAACTTGTGTTAGTACTTTATGTTTTTATTAAATTTGTGTGGGGGCTTCTTTTTTGGTTAGAAACAATGTTGGAAAACTTTTGCAATGCTGAATTGTTGCTGGGAGTTCATATTTTTGCACTGCTTTCACATTATCTTTCTTGTGAAGTCTTGAATGTTTGTGCGTGAAGCTTGGGTTCGACACTGAACTCTGATTTAACACTTGAGTGTTATGAGTTTATATTTGGGTCGATATATTTGATTATGTTCAGGAATTTTTGTATTGGGTTATTCCTTTGTTAAAATATTTAGCTTATAACTCTTTATTTACGTAACATACTCACCAGGAGACTGGGTGAAAGCTTGTTTGAGTTGTTTGAAATCTCTTTGAGATTAGGAACAGGAAACGTCTTGCCTAAAGGAATGTTGAACTTCTATTTATTACTGTATCGACTTCTTGAGATGGTATGAGCATGGGAATTAGAGGAAGTGTTATTTCCACTCTATTTTGAGGGAATCCTATGTTCTAGGTTGACTGTATAGTTTTATACCAGGTCACCACTGTCACAACTTTATGGTTGATAATTTTGGTTTTGAATTTTTGTTTCTTTTTCATTGGAATGGATTTGGGTTATTACCTTAGACAATGAAACTATTCAGGAAGGATACTTTCTCTCGTTCTACCATTTTTCTTAGTTCTCTAAGTCACAAATTGTTAATTTTAGTAATAATTGGTGAAGCCTTTGTGAGTCTTCATTTTTTGGTTCGTGGGTAATTATGAACTTGATATGTTACTATTTTGGGATGTCATTCTTGACTGATATAGTGATTGAGTCTTTGACTTCTTTTTAAGAAAGAAAATATATGTATATATATGTATTCATTTGAGACAAGTATATGGTTCGAGTCAACAATATGCTTTCATCTTGAATTGGTTTGAAACTGGAACTTCTTGTTCAGTTGAACAAAATGATTTATCATTGGTTCTTTCCTTATTTGAGTTACCATTCCTCTGTCCTTGGATATGCTCATTGTTTGAACATTTCTATACTTGACTCCATTTTGAGATGGTGATTTCTATCGCGAGCTAGATTGTTCTTATTTTTCCTTACCTTCTTATATTGTTATGGAATTTTGTTTTGATGTATATTCTAATGTTGAATGTGCAATATTGTTACCCGAGAAAGGAACATGTAAATCATGTAGGAAACTGGTCTATCTTTTGGATGTCATAAGTTGGGTATGGGACACATTGGTTATTTCTATTCCTTACTTATGATTTAGATGAATCATCCTAGAATGAACCATGTTGTATTCATTTATTTTGTCTCTTAGAAAAGATAAATGTGGTATTCTATTAGGATAGAATTATGGGACAATGGGATGACAGGATTTATTGTTTTTACAATCCATTTATAGGATTAATAGAACTTTAAGATCTTAGGCGAGATATTATTTATAATATTTTGCTCTTCTCTTTAAAGTGGATCTAGATTTATTAATGCACTTCCTTTCTATTTGTTATCACTTATGCTAATTGTATGATGTTTTTATTATCTCATTAAATCGAGTGTTGCTTTAATGAAACAATTAGTGGAATGCACTTTTTTTGATAGTACTTCATCATTCCATTTGAATGAAACATCTTTCTTGAGAAGATGATGGAATGGTTGAAAGTGGTCGAAAGTTGCGAGATAAAGCGATGAATTGATTGCAACTTTCCTTGTATGTTGTGAAGTTGATGGTGATTAGTGGGTGGTGGTATTTCAAGAATAGCCTTGACTTTAGTAGAATCGACTTTCATACCCCACAAATAAAGATGAAACCTAGGAGTTTTCTAGAAAGTACCGCAAAGACGCACTTTTTTTTGTTGAAGATGAACATAATATTTGATGAGGCGGTCAAAGATGACTTAAAGAATGGTAAGGTGTTTAGTTGAATGCTTGGATTTGGAAAGCAAATCATCTACATAATCCTCCAATATGTAATGCATGATGTCATGGAAGATGTAAGTCATGGCTCAAGCGATATGTAGCACCAATTTTTTGAGGCTAAAAGGCATGACTCGATAGCGGAAAAGTCACCCAGGGGGTGATGAAGGAAGTCTTGTGTTGATCCTCTAAATCTAGTAATATTTGATTGTAGCCCAAGAAACCATTCATGAGGAATAAAATTTAATGGCTAGTGGTGAGATCAACTAGTTGTTCAAAGCTTTGGTAGTGGGAAATTGTCTTTGGGACGAGGTGAGGTTGAGGTCAAGGAAATCCATGCAAATGCGAGTCCACCTATCACTTTCGTGATAGGAATGATGTTATTAATCCATTAGGGATAATCAATGGGTAGAATGAAGGAAACCAAGAGAAGGTGCTAAAGCTCTTCTTTGACTAGAAGAGCAATGCAGGATGTATTTTCTGCAACTTTTGTTTGATGGGTTTGGCATCAGGAATGGTTACGATATTGTGAACCATGATTTTTGGGTCAATACTTTGGGCATTTCGGCATAAGACTAGGAAAATGTGTTGCTATGGTACCAGAGGAAAGAGGTGAAGGCTTCCTATTTAGTAGCATCTAAGAATTGGCCGAAATTTAGAATGTATGGGTCATCCTAAGTATTAATGTTGATTTCGATGGTTGATTCATTCAACATGGTTTACATCTCAAGGGGTAGCAATCAATGAATATAAGAGTCTTCTACACCAAGGTAGGTGAGGATAGACTCATCGTCCTAACATTAAATGATGTGATAGCTCGGTGGTCCTGGGAAATGGTGTTTACAAAATTAAAAAGTTAGGAGGTATATATTCAAGATCTATGGACTCAGTGGTGAAGATGGTAATGTGGGTTGAATGAGAGGGGGAGTTTTCTCATCTTGGATAATGTTGATGTAAACCTTATTAGAGGATGGAGAGTCAAAAACAATGCCACTACGGTCATTGTGTTTATGAGAGGTACAATAGATGATAGTGTGGTGGACTTGTTCATAAAAACCAAATCCAAATCCCTTCCACGTGCACCAATGGAGGAAAGTGTGAGCGAAATGGTGGTTAGTGAGGGAGTGTAGGTCAGATGAAAATGGTTGGGTTTGGGATGGAGGTTTAGGTTTATAGGTGGCCATATCAAGCCCCCATACGTTAGGTTGGTGTGAAGGTGGGGAGGGCCATAAGGGAAAACATCACCGATGCGGATGTCATAACTAGGGTGTTGACGTAGATTCCCATACTCTTGTGGGGTGAGGAAGGTATCGATATTGTATAGGTGGTATTCCCCCAGAGTGAGGCATTGAAAAACACCTTCTAAGGGATCAATAGTTGGTATGTGGGTAGCGGGTATGGATGGTTCACTAGATGAAGGGGCACTAGCGGTAGAGGCTACAACTGTAGTGGGGATAACAAGGTTAGATGCAATAGAAGTAGTGGCAATTTTGGTGGATGGGCTCATGAGTGAAGGTGAAGTGGTTGTGGTGGCGAATGCCTTGACCGGTATAAGAACATCATTAGGTCGATATAGCATATTACAAGTCTTGAAAGGTGAGGGGTCGAAAGGGATGGTGTAATTATGTCCCTCGTGTTCAAATTTGAGGCATCGATGTAACGTCGAAGGGACATAACCCATAGCATGGATCCAAGGTCATCCAAGTAGTAAGTTATACTAGAACTCCCCTTCTATGACATAGAAAAGTTCCAGGATGGTGCGGGGACCTACGCGGACATGGAGAACAATGGTACCTGGGGTAGAGGTCATGGTGTCATTGAAGGAATGTAGCATGACATGATTACCCCGCATGCAATGGAAGGTATTTGCATTTTGTAGTATGCATGGGAAGAGATGATGTTAATGCTAGCACCACCATTGATCACAATGCATTATATGCATATGTTATCAATGAAGATGGAGACTAAAAGAGTGGGTTCATGGTCATCGAGCTGGAAGGAGTGATCTCTTCATCTCGAAAAGTGACGGCGACCACGTGGTAAATGGGTGGAGGTGTAGAGGAAGGTGAAGACCTAGTGAGAGAGGCTACGTGGTGAGGGGTAATGATGGAGGCCATAGGTGTGGGGTCATTTGGTAATACTTTAATAGATTGAAGGACCTCCATGAGGGCTTGACGATGTGACTTTGAGGTTTGGACGAGGTCATATAAAGACATTTTGAGGAGGGAATGGTGTATTTTTTTAGAATTGTGTGATGTATGACGAGAATCGGAAATGGGATGTGTAAGACCTCGAATGATGACTTTGGGTGTGGGTGCGGATGGTATATTGGGTATAGGGTTGGTTGATGGGCCACTTGCTTTCTCCTTGCCCTTGTCTTTCTGAGCACGAGTGGCAATGTTGATCATGTTAATCTAAGGAGAGGTGGATGAAGAGGGTGTGTCATGGAAGGTATAGCAGCATGAGGACAAAACCCTAGTGGGGGATACGATCCTTGTGAAATGAGTAGGGCACATTGGAATTTTGGTGGTGGTTTGGCCAATTCTCTTATGTATAACATGGATGTTAATTTCAAATCTTGGGGATGGATCCAAGAGTTGTGGGGGTGAATATCTTTGTCTCTGAGTAGGCTGATGGGAGGGGATATATGGAAATTGGTGAAGGTGAAATGGGGTCCTCATCAAGAAGATCATCATCGTCAAAGTTTTCTTCAAGAGAACACAATTGGACAAGATCGATTTTTAATGCCTTACAGTTCTCTACATCGTGTCCTAGCACACGATGGTAGGTGAAAATTTGGGTTTCGTCAAACCATTTTGGTTTGGGTTTGATTGAGTCGTAAGGTCTAAGGGGTGGTAATGTGATGACGGAAGTTTTGAGGAGATTGGTTAAGATTTTGGCGTAGGATCCCACTAGTGGATCACAATGGGAGGTGAATGTGGGTTTGGGTACAGGTATGGCTGATTGTGGAGGAAGAGGATTTACAATAGTGGGAGTAGGTTGGGCTACTAGTTTGGTGTATGGTTTGGTCTTAGGTGTTGGTCGTATCTTCTTGGGTAGGGGCATGGTAGATGAACTAGAAATGGAAGTTTTTGTTGGTTTAACTACCTTATTGGAGGGTAGCATATTTTTAGCTTTAGGTTGCATCTTTTTGGGAAAAGGAGATACGGGTGTACGAGATGTGGAGGGAAAAGAAGATGGTGGAAGAGGGTGGGTTACCCACAGGGGGTAACCGAGGTGTTGTGGAGGTAGGTGGTGCGCGAGTTGGACATGAGGCGTGAGTGAAAGAGAAGGAAGTTTCATGGGTAGTGAAGAAGTTATTGATGGTATTGGAGGTACATGTGGTAAGAAGGTTACGGTGAGGGTGGAGGTTTTGTGGGTCACTTGGATATAGTAGAGGTTTGCGATGGGGAAATGGGTTGTTGCGTTCTTGGTTTACCTGGTGGATGGGGGTTGCTTTGCTTTGCAGTCGAGGGTGAGGAGGTCCTACTATGGACGAAAGGGGTGAAGGTGATAAGGGCATGGTAGGTGAAGTTGGGGTATGAGATTTAGGAGATTGGATCTTCATTTTAGGGGCTGGTTTAAGTTTGGTGTTAGTTTTGAAAGATGTAGCTAAATCTAATTTGATGGGTGGGTGAGTAAGGCTAGTTTTGGTATGACCCCTAAGGTAGTGGTAGGATTAGGTAAGGGTGGCGATATAGGAAAGGGTAGGTGTTTGGGTGTAGGTGTATGTTGGGTTATGGGTAGAGGTGTTAGTTTGGCCAGGGGTGGTGTCGTGGAAGGCATTGCAATAGTCATGATTGTTTTTGGTTTGGTTTCCCGTAAAACTTTTGGATAGATAGTGGAGGTGTCAATAGGGGACAACTGCATTTGTGTTAAAATAAGAAGTAGAAGGCATCCCCAAAGTAAGGCTCTATCAACATAGTCCAAGTAATAAAGCAAGCATGAGAATGGTACTTGGCGTAGGTGAGGTCAACATGGATTGAGTGGTAATCCCCATAAAATGTGTATGAGATAAATGGAAATGGTTAGCGTCAGACTGTGTGGATAAGAGAGCCAAAAGCAGATCAACATGATCTTGAAGGTCTCGATGGTGAATGGTCATCTATAGGAAGTGGTGCTTCTATAGTATCCCCTAGTAGGTAGAGGAGAGAGGACAGGAGCCAACTAAAGTGGAATCTCCTTATGTTGGTGTAGGTGGTGGACCCGCATCTTCATGAGTAGGAGAGGTGACACTAACAACTCGATCATAATTTTGAGGGTCAAAGGCAAGAGTGCTAATTATAGGCTCTTCCACGGGTGGAGAAGAAAATGAAGGGGGTGTCTCTATGGGTGGGGGAGTAGATGAAATTAGTTCTTGTGTAGGTAGTGGAGCTCGGGCTAATATTTAATCTATGGAAGGAACATGAGGCAATCGGGAAGATACTAGTATGTCATTGAAAATAGTGTGGACCTCGCGGACATTCTTTATCATTATTTGAGGTATCACCACCTTAGTTGGATGATGGGGCATGATTAGGGAATGACTTCTTAAAGATATGTAGGTTTTGTTAGTGGGTGCATTCGGGCTATCCAAGACTAGATCTCCATTATCTAACATTTCTTGGAAAATATTCTTGAAGGTGATGCGATTATTGGCTCGTTATGAACTTTGACACAATGATAGTTGTAAAATTCATGTTCCTTATACCATGAGGGCATGGGTCACTCAAGGTCAAAACCATTATGTTTTTTTATAGGTGGGAGGTAATGACACCAACCTTCACAAGATTTTCCAACACAGAAGAATAAGATTCTCCTATGGAAGTGTACTTTTGCCATTCTCGTTTGAACTGGGAAAGCTTGGATAGGAGAGATTAGAAGAGGGTTTGGCTGGTTTGATTGATGAGGGCTACCACCTTGAGAACTATGGTATTGGCATAACCTTTGGGTTTTGAATAGTTGTTTTGGGGTTTCAAAGATGAAGAATAATCATTCGACTTGAATGCGATGTTCTTTTCACGAAGTTGAATCTTATTTTCTTGGATAACATGAATTTCCAATTTCTATGCCATGGTGAATGCCTCGTAAAAATTATGGAATGTGTGTACCTTCAGAGGTTAGCGAGATGTGTCTATCGTAATCCTAAGTAAACAATTCTATGAGTTCAGTTTGAGGTAGTTGAAATGTGAGTTGATTGATTAGGTTGTGCCAACGAGTGACAAAGTTAGTGATAGACTCATCGTCGCACTGATGAGTGGAATAAAGATCAGTCATTGTAAATTTCTTGACAATTTTGATAGATAAGTGATATAAGAAGGCTTGGGCTACTTGATTAAATGAGTAGATGGTGTAACACCCACGACAGCTTGTTATTTTCCTCCTTTGCATTTCAAGTGTTGACATGTGATTTTCCTTATAAAGATATGTTCTTTTGATTGTTGGAGATCATGCTTGATATGGACAAATCATTTCTGTTCTTAAGATCCTTTGACTGAATTGGAATGGCTTCCTTGAATCCATTTTTCACTTCTTTTTAGATGAATTGCAATCTGGTTTAAGATTTGTAAACTTATCTATTAATCTAACTCATCCTTGGATCAATTTCAGTGATCTAAGGAATGTTTTAAATCTGCTCTTTGGAATGAATGGTAAATTGACATTCTATGAATTAAGAGACATATCGATCGAACCTTGTTATTACAAGTTCTTTGATTTTTGTGTGAACGTATTTCCATTCAATCAATGTTGTGCTTGGGTCCTCGGAGATCGATCACGGCAAGACATTGTTGACGAACATGAAAATACAAATGCTCACGGCATAGGAAGGATTTGGGATCCTAAAAGGGATATCCTACGGAATCCTAAGCTAGGTAAGAATATTTTCTACCTAAGCTATGTCACTTAATAGAATTCTTATTCTAACCTAATGCCTAAAACTATTATGTTGTGAATTAATCTAACCTATTTGGAAACTACCTAAGGCTATGTGTTAAGACCTATGGTGGAAATTTGTTGTTAGGGTTATATCCTAAGGTATGCATTATAAACTACCTAAGATCTAACCTAAGCAATTTGATCTATCCTAAACTAATGGGTATGAAAGGGGAATTAGGTGGTCGCATGCATTAAGGGTGATGGTTCCTATGGCATTTATGTTATTGATAAGGTTTTTAATGCATAGGGTACAATAAAAGTGCAGAATAAATAACACAACATAGAGAGACAAGATTTAACGTGGTTCACCCAATTTGGGCTACGTCACCAAGAATCACTTGCTCAGATTTTATTACAAGCCTCCACTCTCTCAATCTGATACCCAGATCCGTTTGGAGCTATGCTCAACAAACTCTCTGAAAATTCACACCCGAATTCAAAACACATCTATAATACATTTGCTTGTATATCTATCATATGCATAAGACCATATAAATAGACAATTGCTTAAGTAGTTTTTTACAAAACCATGGGTATCAAAACCATGGGGAAAAAAAAAACGTCCCATAAACCTATGGGTAAACGAAGAGGCGGTTTTACAAAACAATGGGTACCGAAAAAAAAACATGGGCCCAAAAACAGCCCATAACGGTTACCCATTACCCATGGGTTAATAAACCACCCATGAAAATTTGCTTGGGGGCCCCAACCCCCATCGATCCCCCAAACCCCCCCAGACCCCCACTGCTCACTCGGTGGCGGGACCATGTAAAAATACCCAGTGTAACACATAGAAGGTGTACCACACTCTAACATGAAAATAGGCTCCTGAACATAACAATCTCCCACTTGGGACTGATTTCCAGCTGAAGCTTCTCGACCCTTCAACTTTGTCATCCGCGAAGGCCAACCAAAGCTGAACATAGCTTTAGTTTATCCCTTGTGACCACCTTGGTCATCATGTCTGCGGGATTAAGTGGTATGAATCTTCTCCAACTTGACTTATCTTCCTCCAAAGTTGTCTGATGAAGTGATATCTCAAGTATATATGCTTCGTCTGGAGTGGAAAGCGAGTTCTTAGCTAGGTGTATAGCACTCACGACTATCACTATGCGACTTACATTCCTCCTGCTTATGCCCCCGACTCCTCAAGCAATTGTTGTAACCAAATCATCTCTTTGCTTGCCTCTGTGGCAGCAGCAACATACTCGAACCTCATGGTTGACAAGCCACCGGCTTACACGTAGTCGTGAAATCCAGCTCACTTGTTGTCCCACCTACGGTGTAAATATAACTGTGTCGTGCTCCTCCTGCTGTCTACACATCTCCAGCCATGTCGAATCTACATAACCACGTAAAGTGGTGTCGATCCTTTGTAGCACAAAAGCTGTCCCCATGGTCCCTCTCAAATACCCGAAGGATCCACTTTCTTGCTTGCTTGCCGATGCTCTTTACTGGATCACTCATAAATCTACTCACAGCTCCCCTTGCATGGGCAATATCGGGCCTAGTGCACACCATAGCATACATCAAGCTGCCAACTCTTGTGATGAGTAAGGTACCTTGGACATCTGGTTTCTTTCTGCTCTGTCTTGGGACACTTTGCTCCTTTGATAACTTAAAATGGCACGCGAAGAGTCCCAACCGTTTAGCATCCTGCATGTTAAACCTATCAATACCTTCTTAATGTACTCTTCACGAGATAAAGTCAACTTCCATTCCTTCTATCCCGAGTTATCCTCATACCAGGATTTGTCTGGCTGCCCCCAAATCCTTCATATCAAAGGATTCACTTAGTTGTTTCTTGAGTACTTTTATTTCTGCATGTTTTTACTGCTGACCAACATGTCATCAACATACAAACACGGGATAATATAACTTCCATCCTCAAATTTCTTTGTATACACGCATGATAGTCGAGAATGACATCTAATATAACCTTGCTCCATCATGAAGCTATCAAACTTCTTATACCATTGACGTGGAGCTTGTTTGAAGCCATCTGAAGCTCTTCTTCGGTTTACACACCATCTCCTCTTTACCTTTGACCTCATAGCCCTCACGGTTGCTGCATATATAGTTCCTCCTCCAAATCACCATGGAGAAATGCGGTCTTTACATCTAAGCTGTTCTAAGTGCAAGTCTTCTGCTGCCACTATTCCAAAACAGTTCTAATAGAAGTCATTTTTACTACGGGAGAAAAATCTCATCAAAATCTATACCTTGTTTTACATGCAAACCCCTTGACCACCAACCGGGCCTTATATCTTTTCTTTCCTCCTTCTTCATCTTTAACTCTGTACACCCACTTGTTACAATGCTCTTTTGCCTTCGGTAGCTTCACCAAATCCCAAGTCTAGTTCTCCATGAGAGACTTATGCTCCTCATCCATGGCTTGCTCCCACTTCTTCTTGGCATCTACTGCATTGCTTCATCAAAGCTCTACGGCTCTCCACTATCGGTGAGTAATAAATAATAAAGAGAAGGAGAAAAATTTCGGGTTCTTTTCTTACCCTAGAAGACCTCCTCACTTTGTAGGAGTTTGGGGTTCTGTTGAGTAGGTTCTGAAGGCTGATTCATGGGTCACTTTCCCATCCGGAAGATCCTCTACCACTTTGCATATTCTTTCTTGGATTCTTCCTATTTTCTATGTTTATTGCTTATACATGACTTTCTCATTAAAGACCACATCCACTAGACCGAATGATTTTCTTGTCCTTAATACTCCAACATTTAAATCCAAAGTCATCACCACCATAACCAATGAAAGTACATTTTTCTATTTAGCCTCTAGCTTGGTCTATCATCCTTGTCTATATGAACAAACACCTCACATCCAAAGACTCTAAGAAATGAATAATCAACTTTCTTACCATACCAAGCCTCCTCGGGTATGCCTCCATCAGGCACTTGAGGGTCCTCTGTTTATCAAGTACACAGTTGTGCTCACACTTCTTCCCCGAAAAAGAAAGAGCGAGTCTGCATGTAACCTCATGCTCTAGCACGTTCCATTATTGTTTTTTCATCCTTTACGATACCCCATTACTGCTGTGGAGTTCTGGGAACCATCTTTTTCCTGCTGGATTCCATTCTTAGAACAATAATCATTAAATTCATTGCTGCTGATACTCCCCTCCATTATCGACTGAGACATTTTAGCTTAAGACTGTTTCATTCTCTACGAGGCTTTCCATTTAACAAAAGTGTCAAATACATCAGATTTGTTTCTAATACATAAACCCAAACTTTCCTTGTTGCATCATCATCGATAAAAGTAACATAATAACTTGAACCCCAGAGATGATACAGAGCGGCCCCACACATCGAGAATGTACCAGCTCTAACTTACTCTCTTTCTTTGTAGGTCCCGACCTTGAGAAACCTTACTCACTTTTTTTCCCATATATGCGAGTTCTCACGAAATCCAAACTTGTTTACGTATATCCGGGAAAATTCTTCTTTATGATGTCCATGCCCTTATGGCTCATATGGCCAGAGCCTATAGTGCCATAATGTTGTATCTGCATCTGAAGCCACAAGATTACAATCATTAGTACTATCAGTGGTTAAATACAAGGTTCCAACCTTCTTACCTCTTGCCACCACAAGAGCACCCTTGGTAACCTTCCAAGAGTTAGGCTTTGTAAATATCACGATCTGACCATCACTTCCCGATTGCCCGCCGATATCAAATTTCTCCTTAATGTAGGCACATGTCGACATCCTTGATAGCCATGTATTCCCATTCTGCATCTTAACCTGAACAGAACCTTTTCCAACTATCTGCAAGGCTCATCATCACCAAGAAAAACATGCCCAAAATCCCCTTGAACATAATCAACAAAATAATGCCTATGTGGAGTAGCATGAAAAGAAGCCCTGAATCTAAAACCCAAGATTCATAATATTATGCAAAAGAAAGAATCAAAGCATCTGACATACATTACCCGATGCCACATTTGCCTCCTTGTTTTCTTCTGTTGTTTCTTCTTGTCCCAAAGCTCCCAACAGTCCTTCTTTGCATGCCCGGACTTTCCACAGGTTCAACATCTGATCTTGCTCTTGGATTTTGACCTTGCCCGATCTTTTGATTTTCCACGGTTTCCTCTATTCTTGTCTCCCTCTAGTTTCCACTTTGTCAAAGCATTCCCTGAAGTAGAAGATTCCCCGAGAGCTTTTTCTTCACATTTCCTCACTTAGAATCACCCCTCTGACATCCTCAAACTTGACTTGAGTTAGTTTGGAACCGGTTGCTTACCGCCATTACCGGCTATTCCACTTTCGGGTAAAGAGCACAGAATTAATAAAGCCTAACTTCTTCATCAAATTCTATTATAACTTGAAGCTAGCATATTCCACAACCATATTGAAATCATTTAAATGATCTCTTGAACTATTCTCGGACATCTTCATATTAAACAACTTTTTCATTAAAAATATCTTGTTAGAGGCGAGAGGGTTTTCATACAACTTCCTAATGCATCCATTAGATCTTTTGTAGTCTTTTCCTTTGAAACATTAAATAATACCGAAGATGCAAGACACAGCGGATCATTCCAAGTGCCTTCCGATCCAACAAATCCCATTCCACATCTATCATACTCGAGGGTTTGTTCACCTTCTCAGACAACGGAGTATAAAGATCCTTCTGATAAAGGTAATCTTCCATCTGCATCTTCCAAAGACTAAAATTCTACCCATTGAATTTATCAACCCTAGATCTTCCATCATCTGCCATAGCTCCCACTCAAGTTAAAAACTTTCCTGCGATTGACACTTGACAAACCAAACCAGGGCTCGATACGATTGTTAGGAAATAAGAGATAAAATATGCGGAATAATCCCTTACGAGAATCGCAAGCAGTAGAAACTAATATGCGAAAAATATTACAGATCTCAAATAAAAGTGCGAGAATAAATAACACAACACGAGAGAGACAAGATTTAACGTGGTTCACCCAATTTGGGCTACGTCACCAGAATCACTTGCTCAGATTTTATTACAAGCCTCCACTCTCTCAATCTGATACCCAAATCCGTTTGGAGCTATGCTCAACAAACTCTCAAAATTCACACCGAATTCAAAACACATCTATGAATACATTTGCTTGTACATCTATCATATGCATAAGACCATATAAATAGACAATTGCTTAAGCGGTTTGAAAAAACCATGGGTATCGAAAACATGGGCAAAAAAAAAAACCGTCCCATAAACCTATGGGTAGCAGAAGAAAAAACAATGGGTACCGAAAAACCATGGGCCCAACTAACCTTCATTTGCATTATGTTGATTAAGAACTATATGAGAACCTTGAGTTCCCGTCACTAATCTTGTTGGAGTTTGTGTTTTTCTTGAGTTCCGGGCTTGAGCTTGTATTTGGGCTTCATGTTTTGATATGAACTTGTGCTTTGGATATTCTTGTTGTTCTAAACGGTGTTTGGAATCTGGGTAGCTCTGGGTACATTGTTCAAAGTTAGTATATGGCTCTGAACTTGTATTTTATTGCTTGTGTTTCTCGAACTATTGAAAGTTCGTGGTTTTACACCACACTCGTATTTTGGTTATTTATGCGAGTTCTGAACTCTTGTTGAAGCTCGTGGTTTCACTTTGAGCTCTACTATTAGGGCTTGCTGTTTAAATTATAAACTAGAATGAGAACTTCGTGTTTCCTTGAACTTGTGACTATAGACTCATGTAGCTACGAATGTGTGGAAGGTTGCATTTTATACTCCCACTTAGATTCAAATACTTGTATAGCTGCGAAATTTTGTTGATACTTGCATTATTCGACTGCATTGGGTATTTTGAAAGTCAGGTTTTACTTGTGTTAAAATTTTAAAAATTATAACTCTTGCAGAACTATTGCTCGAAGAAAAATGGGAGAATAATTAGGTGTGAGTTGTTGGGTAAACTCTTGAGATCTTAATTGAAAACATCTTTGTTTGATGAATGGATTTAGTAATTCCTTTTGAGAAGCTGCTTTCATATTTTCACTACTGAGATGGAAATGGTGTTGTAATGGGGTAAATTATTTTCCCCTCTATTTTGTGAAATCCGTGTCTTCAATTATTTTAAAATAAGCCTGCGGTTTCATTTAAAGAAGATTTATTTCTTTATCATGAATTATTATAGTAGGATTACTTGTCTATGTTTGAATTATTTTATGTGAAAAGTCATGTGAATTGAGGAAGCTTAGTACTCTTTTTGTAATTGATATTTGAAAACTTTGTGATAGGATTTCAGTCTTTAGGTTGTGTAATGCAT
>CM031238.1:590029134-590101548 GCA_018340775.1 Taxus wallichiana var. yunnanensis | reverse complement strand
GCAAATCGAATATACCCTTTCAAAGCAAAGAAATCAATCGAGCCGCTTCAAACTTTGGAATAGTTTACACAAAGAAATGCAAATGCATACCTAGGAAGTCTATATCCTTTATTCATTCAAATAATGGTGATCAAAAGACTGTTTCTTCTTACTGTGCTTCCACGAAAATCAATTCACAAAACTTATGGATGAATCTACATTCTCAAGAATAGATAGCAATATACGATTCAATCATGGACTCCACTTGAGTCGATAAAATAAAGTACGAGATATATCTATATTATACCACGTCAAGTAATCCTGCTACCACAATAATAAGGAAAAGCAACTTCCATTTAGGTCGTATAGACTTTACGGTAACTACAACATTACTGATCCTAGCAAAAATTAGAAGACAAATTAAAACCCAAAAAGTATCATTATACTTCATCAACAAAACCACGACGTGAGTTCCCAAAGAAGCACACATCGATCAATCTTATAGTATCCATCAAAATCATTCCATATGAGTTTCAAAGCTAAGAAACAAAGCGACCACAAATCAACAACATACGGTGAGTACATTCTCAACACAAGTATATTCTTTGGGCTCACGCTTAGAAAACAGGCCGAGCATTCATGCTCTTTACATATAAATATCTCATATATTTAAACCGGAAAGAATACACAAAGGAATAGAGCCACAATTCGATTTTAACAAACACCCATCTAGAGGAAATTGAAAAATCGAACCAGAAGAGATACAGTACCAAAATTTAAACAAGATCTCCATAGAAAATCCTTTATTTTCTCAAAACATTTGAACAGAGTTGTTCTAATGAAATCACTTGAAAACTTGACAAGAAATTTAAAGGTTAGGGCCTAACATGCACGTATTTTTGATCAAAATTCGAAGCGAGACCACTTTGGAAGAGCTCAAACTTCCTTTTCTTTTTCCAAGATAAAGCGACCAACAAAATTTCACTGTCTCCATCACATATATATCTTCCATGACAGAGAAAAGAGCCAGAGAAATTCATTCTTGCCATGCAACTCAAGGAGAACTGGTGCGAAGAACCCATTAAAGAAAAGCAGAGAGAGAGAAGACCGAAAATCGCGACAAACCAAACAAACCTTCAACTTCCCATTTACATGCCTTCTCGCGAGTTCCGAGCTCGTCTCCCTAGAACATTGAATGCCATTAAACCAACTTTCCGCTTAAACTCAACTTCCATCACCGACCGCGAGGTGGCGGCAGGTCCAACTACAACTCATGCTCATTTCAAACTTAGCAAATTGCCACGTCGCATAGGTTAGCCGCCGCTTAAGCCTCCGCCATGACTTGTCCTCATCCTTATCCCCATTAATTGCCATAGAAAACGCCGCCCATGGTTCACACCCCTCCATAGGCCCCTTTACATCCTCCTCAATAGTTAGGTTAGTATCTTAGGTTAGAATTTAGGGTAATACCCATACTAACCAATTTACACATAGATACTAACTTAGGATATTAACACATAGCCTAGGTCTAGGTTAGCTTAACAATAATCTAACCCCTAGGTTAGGTTTTAGTTTTTAGGTTACTAACCATTAATAATTCCAGTTAGGTATAACATTTTATATGCCAAGAAAAGACCTAAAATCATGCATCTCCGAACAGGATTTACTCCTATACAGCCGTTAGGCTACAGGAATATACATGACAGAATTATTACTTGGTCCACGTCCGAGACCTTCCAGATATACCTCCATATCGGGAACCAATTCATTTTCAAGATCAGCTCGAGTCATACTCGACCCGATTAATAAATGCTTCCATACCTTGCGGCTTTGTTCAAGGTCTCAGTGATCTAATTTATCACAAGCAGATTTAAAGCATTACTTGGATCAATTCCACTCGATCCAAGTCTAGATATTATAGATGAATATCTCTATAATTCATTCCGTGATCAGATTAATATTCGGACACAAAATGAAATAAATAAAAGAGTCTAATCATATTCGACTCAAGTCAAGATCTGCAATCTGTAAGAAATTCAGATACATATCAAGCATGATTTACGAATCGAGGAACACATCCTTTACAATAAATCACATATCAACACTTGAATGCTTAGGAGAAAGTAACAACGATTCGAGGGTGTTACAGGATAGGGTAAGAAGATGCATAAAATAAAACCTAAACTACTAAGGTGATGCAGGAATGAAGAACACTGTCTTGCCAATAAACACAAACCATAAAAATGCATTGCAAGATCATGCATAGATAGCAGATTTGCGTAAAGATCAAGAGGATGAAAATGAACACGAGAGAGGGTTGAGAATCATCCAAAGACATGCATTATTTTCTCCAAAGATTGATACTGACACACTTACAAAATTCCAAGAGGTAAAGTTGCATTACAGTTTTAAATGGGAGGTTTGAACTCCACAAATTCACTGCCAAAGAGAAGAAGGGAGGGGCAAAACAAGAATGTCAACCTTTAGAAAGAAGCCCCTCCTTACAATTTATAGGAAGAATGAGAGAGGGAAAGAGAGGAAATACAAATCTACCCCAACCACCTCTAGGTTGCATTTAATTCATCTCATTATGGTGGTAGGTGAGAACCTAGCAAACCCAAAAAGTGGCGAAGCTGTATTTTTGCATTTTTAAGAATTTGTTCCCACCCGATTAAAGATATCCATCGTAGTTGGATAGAGGACCTCATAAAGCTTATCGAAAATTCCAACCTTGTGTTAATCTGAGCTCACTGTGAAAAGTTATGGCCTATCTCGAATATCTGGGTCGTGGTGCGCTTCTGTCAGCGCTCAAAATGTTGCGCCTCCTGAAGGTGCGCCTTGGTGCATCCATCCTTATGTCGACATACCCTTACGTGTGCCAAGGCGCAACTTTTCCATGTTGACACTCGTGTCATGCACCCTTTACGTGTGCAAGGCACAACTTTTTCCATGTCGATACTCTATGTCATGCGCCCTTTACGTGCGCGAGGTGTAACTTTTTCCATGTCGACACTGTGTCATGCACCCTTTATGTGTGCGAGGAACAATTTTTCCATGTCGACACTTTGTGTCATGCGCCCTTTACGTGTGCCAAGGCGTAACTTTTTCCATGTCGACACTTTGTGTCATGCGCCCTTTACGTGTGCTTAAGGTGTAACTTTTGTCATCTCGACACCCTCTTGTTGCGAGGGTGCATCCATTTTCATGTCGACATCCTTCTATTGTGCACCTTTTACATGCGCAAGGACACAACTTTTGTCATGTCGACATTTCCCTCTTACTGCGCCGGGCGCATCCATTTCATGTCGACATCCCTTTCTTTGCGCCTTTTACTGCGCTTTGGCGCAAATTTTGGGGTCTCGAGTTTCTTTGATTTCCATATTTTTCCATTTATCTATATCTACCCGGAGGGAAGATATATACAACAATTTGCGACTTCAACGGGATCACACCTTGCCAGGTAGAAGATCGGTGGCCTTTTAGCAATCCATTGGGTATGGAGTCATAAGCAATAATCTGAAACCAACTTGATATCTTATCCAGGAGCCGATCACGCAACTCCTTCTTGCGACATTGAACTATAAAAATCAACACGAGAGCAAAAAAACTGTGCCAAAGTACTTAGGAAATTGAAACCTAACTACTGACAAGACAATGTGCATACACACTTAGAGGAATTGAAATCTAGGCTAATATTTACAAGGGTAAACCTTTTCCTTTTAGTAGCGATGTTTAAGATATATTCCGTTAATCGGAATGGGAGTTCTTCTCCATCAATGTAGACAATTGGAAGGCATTACTACTTTTACTTTCCGTGACCATGTAGGGGCCACTCAAATGGCATCAAACTTGGAATGCCTTCTGGTTTTGCCGATCTGCATCCCATTTTAGAACTAAATCCCCTTCTGGAAGGTCTTTGCTCTTGCCTTCTTATCAAACCATCTTTTTACTAAGGCTGATCCTTTTCGATCATGAAGCGCATGTTCTCTTATTTCTTCAATTCCATCAACTCTGCATACATGGCCTCCATTGGTTCGAACTCGAGCAACTCCAAGCTCGCTTCATGAGCTCCAATCTTGGCAATTCTAATGATATAGGAAATCTTGCCTCTTTCCATAGACCAACTTGTAAGGATAATTACCTATAGATCTCTTTAGTGTTATCCTGTCGGCCCATAATGCTGATTTTAGCTTGGTATGCCATGTCCTTTGGTTTTCATCCGAGTCCTTCGATGATTCTTAGTAAATTCTTGTTCGTGGACTCTGCTGTCCATTACCACTGTGGGTAATAATTTGAAGAGGTTCTCAAATAGATTCCATTCTTGATGAGCCCATTCGTGATCTTGGAACCCATGAATGCCAATGCATTGTCCGATATGATAGTGGTGGCACAAGAATCAGTCACTATTCCTTCATAAAAGTCTAGTGTGTTAGACTCATTTGCTTCTTTGAGTGCTCTTTGCCGGTCCACTTGGTGAAATAGTGCATTCTTTGTGAGAATCCACTTGTGGCCTTGGCTTGAGTTTGGGTTGATGACCTCAATGAAGTCAATCCCCATTACATAAATGGTTGGTCAACCAAAATTGGGTGCGATGGAAGCGCTGCTTAGTCTTTCTTTTCCATGAAGAGTGCACATTTCTTGCACTTTCTTATCCATGTATAGCGATCCTTGAACTTTGTCGGCCAATAATATCCTACCTTCATTATCTTGAGAGTTGTTACTCGTGGGGTGAAATGTCCTCGAATCTCCATCATGAAAACCTTGTAACACCCTCTCAATTTGACTGTCCCAATGCACCTTAATAGAACTCCATTGATGTCTTTTTTGAACAAAACACCATCAACAAGCACATATGAAATGGCTTGTAATCTGAAGTATCTCCTTTTTCTTTGCTCATTTCGGAGGGTATAGGCCTTCTGTAGGGAAGTGTATCATATTCTAAGTCCAACAAGGAGCGAGAACATCATCATTTTCTGTTCTTGACCATCTGTAGTACCAGAGCGGTCTCTTTTTCATCACCTTCTTCAACTTGCCGACTAAAGCTAGTTGTTCACATAGTCCTTTTCCACGTACTAGTTTAGTGACCTTGATCTCGATGTCATATTCCATGACATGGGTTATCCATCCTACATGTTTCTCCTTTAAATCCTTGTTTAGAAGGAAGTCCTTAACTCTGCATGAGAGACAACAATTGGATCTTGTTGTTTGAGACTAGGTGCTTGAATTTATTTAAGCTCTTGATCATTGCAAGGACATGCTTTTCAATGAAAGAGTACCTTGTTTCATATTCCTCTAGACCTTGGTCAAGAAGAAAGCAGCTGGTTGTTCTAGTTCCTTCTTTGTTTTGTTGAACCGGGATTGCGAAATTGTATCTCCACCACCAAAGGCATATAGCATGAAGTCCTTGGAGAAGTCGGATTGATGAGAGTCGAGCTTGAGATATAGCCTCTTTTATTGCCTCAAAATTTTCCTTGCCTTGACTGTCCACTTAAATGCCATGCTCTTTTTCAACATCGGTGTTATTGGCTTTACGAGAGCTGCTGCAAAGTTTGGAACAAACTGCGGAAAAATTGATCCTTCCCAAGAAGCTTTGAAGAGCCTTCTTATGACTTGGTAATGGCAATGCTCGAATTGCTTCAACTCTTCTACGGGTCAATCGTCAGCCCCTCCTTTGAAACAATATGGCCTAGAAGCTTTCCCTCATGAGCCAAGAATATGCATTTTTTGGGATTCAATGATACCCCAAATCTTCTACACCTCTGAAATACCTGCCTCAGATGAAAAAGGTGATCCGCTGCATTTTTGGAGAATACAGTGATGTCATCAAGATATATCAAAACTATTTTATTGATCAACCCCTTGAATGCCATATCCATTGCCCTTTGGAAAGTGGCTCCAGCATTTGATAGCCCAAATGGCATCTTCTTGTAGGCATAGGTGCCCCATTTGGTGGTGAAATCCGTCTTGAATTGGTCATCTTCTTTCACCATTACTTGATTATACCCTGAGTAGCCATCTAGGAGAGAGAATCTCTCGAACCGGATACCACTTGCAATATTTGTTCCATTGAAGGAAGTGGGTAATGGTCTTTGAGAGATGCCCTATTGAGGTCTCGGAAGTCCACACACAACCTGATTTCTCACTCTTCTTTCTGACCAGAACCAAGTTTGCAACCCAACTTGAGTGCTTGATCGGGAATATAATGCTTTCTCTATTAGCTTGTTTAACTCTTTCTTCATTAGAGGCTCAATGTGAGGGTTGTGATTTGGTCTTTTCTTACGCACGATGGGCTTAGCATCATCTGGATCAATTCTATGGTATGTTGTGCCTGACTTTAGATTGAATCCTCTCAAGTCTTCATAGCTCCAAGCAAAGACATCTGGGAATTCTTGGCAAAGTTGTATGAAATCTGATTTCTCTGCTTTCAGTGGCCACTTTGCCAATTTGAAGTGTTTGCCTTCCCAACTAGAATTGGCTCACGAATCTTCTCTCTTGACCTTCATGTTAGCCTTTTCCTTACGGAACTGGTCGTTAGGGTTGAAGATAGACTCCAATGTTACTAAACCCTTGGGAAGCTTGTTTTTCCGTAGTTGCACTACTTGATCCCCATACTGTTGCTCTAATCTATCTTGATTCCTAGCTGAGAATTCAGCCTCTTCTTGTAAGAAATTGATGATCTGTTGATTGTTCTCAAACACCTGCCAGCTTGTGTTATTATACTGGGCTGCTGGCCTCACAATCACATGGATATGTGTCTGTGTTTTTCTCTTTGATGGCGTTGTCAACCACATCAAACGTTGCTCCAATCTTGCTGTGAGCCTATCAGCGGCTTCATTTTCTTCTTGGGTATGGACATGATGTTGAAAGCTTTGAAATCCTCAATGAGGTCCCATACCCGTTCTTGTAGTTCTTTAGTAGGTCATTCTTTGTAGCATGTTGTCCCCGACTTGATTGATGATCAACTCGCTATCCCAAAAACACTGCAAGTTCTTTATGCCCTTTTTCCTAGCCCAATGAAGTCCATGAATCAAGGCCTCATATTCAGCTGTGTTGTTTGAACAGGAAAACTAGAAACGGAAAGCTGAATAATATTTGATGCCTTGAGGTGAAACAAGCATAGCTCCTCCTCCTGCACCTTGCCTACTCCTTGATCCATCGAAAAATAATTTCCATACCTCATTGTCATCCTTATGGTCTGTTTTTGGTGATGTTAGGAATAGGCTGGTTTTCTTCATGTATACAATAGACTCCTAGCTCAGATTCTTCTATTTCTTGGTAGGGATCAAAAGCATGTACCTTGCTTGCCCATTCATCAAGAGTCAAATATGGGATGCTTCCAACTTTGGTGTCAGCTTCATCTATGCTTGGATAATCTTCTTGATCAAATGCTGAATAGTTGGCATTGATTTGGCTTGGAGTATGAGGCTCAATATGAAAGTTTGCAATTGGTTTAGATCTGATTGTGACCTTAGTACCGTATCTTGTTACGAACAACATGTGTGACCAGTCGGAAGATACGTAGCCTCAATTCTATTTGTGAAATCCCTTGATAAGCATAGGGCAAAGAGTGGTGGCAAATCTATCTGACACATCTTGCAAAGCGGTAACATTAGGGCATGCATGCGAGGTAAGATTCAAACCTTTAATCACTCCCACCATTGTTCTCTCTTGTCTTATCCAATTGCACTACCCCTTTAGATATGAATTCATATTGGAGACCAGTTGATCAGCTATTTGCTTGGGCATGTGAACTACTTGCCCCGAGAATCAATCATGTAATTGTGTACTAGTTTATTTCCAATGATTAATGAAACATAGAATGGAGGGGGTTTCAAAACTTTACCTTGTTGTCCTCCATGATTCCATTCAGGCTGAGTAGCATTTGTGAGGAAATTCTCTTGCATATGGACCTGCTGGTTCGAAGTTGACCAATTCTTCATGGCAGCTTGTAGAAGATCTCTTTGGCCTGGGATGGATAAAGATTCCCACATTGATATATTCACATTTGTCTTCTTCATTTGATCAATGATGCTAAATGGGGATGAAAGATCTCTTTGTTGTCCTTTAGGCTACACATTCCTTTCTTGTGCATGGGCAGCAACAAGCTGGCATTTGAGTTGGTTTGGAAGGTGGGTTGGGCTGTCCTTGCGTGTTTGGGCTGTATTTTTCTTACCAACACCTTGTGGAGTGATGGAAGGTTGTAGATCACTTGGAGCCAATGAATTCCCTTCACCAATATTCCTCTTCTTTGATCTTGTGTTAGCTGCTACATTCGAGAAATTGTTTGATTCATGCCACAAAAATCCTCGGCTTGCCAATTCCGCAAGTACGGTATCATTTGGAGCTATGTTTCTTTGAGATGTCCCTTCTTGCTGATTTTCTTCTTGACTTACTTCACCCTCAATGCCGGTGTTGTCACCATCAAGGCTTGGTTCAAATCACTTTGTTGAAGCACATAGATTGGTTGTGAGGTTCATTGCATGGGAAACACTAATCATACTCTTGAGCTTTGTTGTTTTGGGTGGCACTAATGCTTTAGAAGCGAGATGAAACATTGGGGTTATAGGGCTGAAATGGTCTATTGGCGGGAGGCCTTACTTGGCTTTGATTTTGATTTGTAACTTTGAGTTGGTGGTCTATTTTGTTGGTATGGGGGCCTAGCATGGTATTGCGCTTGAGGCTGATATGGTCTAGCACTTTGAGCTTGCTGTCTTTTGATAGTCACTAGCTCATTTCCAAGGTTACGTAATTGTTTCATAACCTCCTAGAGTTCATTTGAAGCACTAGAGGATGATGTAGAAGTTTCATTTGAACTTTGATTTCTAGGAGTGGGAATAGGAGCCAAAGTGGGTGTGACTAGTGCTTGGATTTTCTAAGTTTGGATACAAGGGCATGGGAGGTCTAGGAGCCGACTTTCCAACTTGAATAAGACATTTTCAGCCCTAATGGCAATCTTATATAAGCGCAGTAAGGTTGTGCCTCCATAGATTGAATTAACATAGAAATATCATAATTTAAAGCTTTAAGGTAATATAGGAAAGCACCTTCTGCTTTGCTTGGCCTTCTTGCCACCTTTGGAATCCTCTCCCAAGTCCTTTGAAATCTGAAGTTGAAGTCGATCATTTGCTCGTTGGGAGCTCTCTTGATAGTTGTCAATTGTTCTAGTAGAGACAAATTGTCTCCCTTTTCTCAAACTGCTCATGGAGAACTATGCATAAGCTGATTCCAATTTTGGATAGAACCAGCTAAGGCTCTAAACCATTGCAATGCCTTCCCTTTGAATGAAGATGCCAACAATTTGTGACAACAACATCCATTTCATTTATCTCATGGATTGCAAAAAGTTAGCAATGTCTTTGACATGATCACCGGGAGTGGTATGATTTTCTCCGGTGAAAAATGGAATGTTCTTCAATCTGCAATTGGGCCGGTTTACGTGCATTGAGGGAAAGTGGGCTGCTCTTTCCGAGTGAAATTGACAAACGGATTTGGTTATAGATGTGCCATTCGATTGGCACTGAGAACCCTTGTTGATTGGATGAAAGGTCTACCAGGTGGAGGGGTTGATAAAGTCTGTTAGGTGGAGATGGTGATCTTTGTGGTCTTCTTCCTCTCCTTCCTCTTCCTGGTGATAGTTGCAAGTGGACAAATAGCCCCTCTTCTCGGGTATCAGACCTGGTTTGAATTCTTCTCATACACACAGGGTACTTTGCTACTAAACCACTTTGAATTCTATCCCTTCGAGTCGTCATATGTGTTATAGAATGAGCCTCAAAAGGTTGGATTTTGCCAAGTTACACACCAACCACGACAATATTAAAAATAGAAAATAAAACTTGAAGGACCCGGAAGATACAACTCTTGATTTGGTTATCAGGTTTTGTTGTGCAACTACTAATCCCCAAAGGTACAGTGAAACTCAGGTCATGCAAGGCAACTTAAAAACACGAAATACACCACCGTGTCGGAACTTGGGACGTGCTCAATACAGGAAAACCAAAATACTAAAAACCATGAAATTTTGAAAGTCAAAATCTCAAAAATCTAAGAATACCCTTTTGAATATTACCCCGATCTATCAACTGGTGAAATTTTGACTTGTTTGAGCAAGTTAAGCCCTTGAAAAATGATTTCAAAGTTCAGCCTGGAAGGTGAAAAATCGAAATTGTAAAACCTGTAATTTTTAGTCCAAATTTCTTGAAAATTCCTTCAAAACTTGTGGAATGACCTCTTGGTCCCATCGGGCATGCCAAAATTGTTGATGGTGAATCACGGCAACCCCTCGAATGTCCTGCAAGTCGATGGGTTGAGACTCTAAGTGCGATTGCATAACATGGAGCTTTTCCCAAGTGTGGGACCTTGCGAAATTGGAAAAACTCTCTCGGATGAAGGCCGGTTCTTATTCCTCTGTTCGAGATGCACACATAAAAATGTAGAGAATTTACTCAAAACCTAATCTAACTTGCGAGGAGATAGGGTAAGAAGATGCATAAAATAAAACCTAAACTACAAAGGTGATGCACCGAGGAATGAAGAACACTGTCTTGCCAATAAACACAAACCATAAAATGCAATGCAAGATCATGCATAGATAACCAGATTTGCAACGAAAGATAAAGAGGATGCAAATGAACAGAGAGGGTTGAGAATCATCATGAGACATGCATTATTTGCTCAAAGATTGATACAACACACTTACAAAAAATTCCAAGAGGCAAAGTTGCATTACAGTTTTAAATGGGAGGTTTGAACTCCACAAATTCACTTGCCAAAGAGAAGAAGGGAGGGGAAAAACAAGAATTTCCAACCTTTAGAAAGAAGCCCCTCCTTACAATTTATAGGAAGAATGAGAGAGGGAAGAGAGAGGAAATCCAAATCTACCCCAACCACCTCTAGGTTGCATTTAATTCATCTCATTATGGTGGTAGGTGAGAACCCTAGCAAACCCAAAAAGTGGCGAACTGTATTTTTCATTTTTAAGAATTTGTTCCCACCCAATTAAAGATATCTAGTCGTAGTTGGATAGAGGACCTCGTAAAGCTTATCGAAAATTCCAACCTTGTGTTAATCCGAGCTCCCTGTGAAAATTTATGGCCATCGAATATCTCGGGTGAGTGCAGCTTCTGTCAGCGCTCAAAATGTTGCGCCTCCTGAAGGTGCACCTTGGCGCATCCATCCTTATGTCGACATACCCTTACATGCACAAGGTGCAAATTTTTCCATGTCGACACTTTCGTCATGCACCTTTACGTGCGCCAAGGCAACTTTTCCATGTCAACACTGTGTCACGCGCCTTTACGTGCGCCAAGGCACAACTTTTTCCATGTCTACACTCGTGTGTCATGCACCTTTACGTGTGCCAAGGCACAAATTTTTCCATGTCGACACTCTGTGTCATGCACCCTTTAAGTGTGCCAAGGTGCGACTTTTTCCATGTCGACACTCTGTGTCATGCGCCCTTTACGTGCGCCAAGGTGTAACTTTTTTCATGTTGACACCCTCTTACCTGCGCCAAGGGCGCATCCATTTCATGTCGACATCCCTTGTTGTGCACCTTTTACCTGTGCCATGGTGCAACTTTTGTCATGTCGACACCCTCTTACCTGCGCCAAGGGCGCATCCATTTTCATGTCAACATCCTTGTTGTGCACCTTTTACCCGCACTTTGGTGTGAATTTTCGAGGTCCTGAGTTTCTTTGATTTCCATATTTTTCCGTTTATCTATATCTACCCTGGGGAAGATATATACAACGCTAACATAATATTATGACTTTTGAAGTTACCAACCTGGTCATATAGATTTGTGCGGCTAAAATTAAAGGGAGCTACTTTAGGCTGATCTGATGTATATGTGTAACATTCCCATTTTAAGACTTTAGAAACAAGGGAATTTTTATTTATTTTTTACATAATGTTCACTGTTCTAAATAAAACATTATTTAGAACACACATTCCATACCAATCAATCTCATAACAGATAACCATATGCAGCTGTAAATGACTCGGTGATACACCGATCTATTCATTCCATGACTCGGTTACCTACCGATCTATTCATGTTTAACTTTAAGTATTGAATACTTATTGTATACTTTGTATACTTGGTTTTCCTACCCTAACCGGGTACTGAGTGATCTTATTTAAAGAACATACCTAAATATTTGTTACCAATATTCATTTGATATCACATTGCTTTAAAGCTGGGGATATATAGACAACACAACCAACATCTTGCAATACTTTGGCCAAAGATTTACAACATACTATGTATGTCGGTATTCCTAGATGACATACTCATCATTTTGGTATACATCCTTCACCTCACTCCTCTATTATCTTGAATGGTCTTTACTAACTACTGCAGTCCACTTTTCCAAGATTTAACCATAGCCAGGTTTAGGAACATAGTCTATTATAGGGAGACACTCTTGATGACTTAGGGTAAAAAGGGCATACTTGGTTGACCTAAGTCAAGTTGAATGTGAAAAGGTACCCTGAGTTATTGAAATTTAATCCCTATCCTAAACATGCTACTAACTTGACCTAGAGAAAAACTAAGTTCAAGTCCTTATTGTGTGTAGATCTAGATGATCAATCCGGAAGGGTGTTACCACATGTTAAGCGTAATGATGTATCCTCGAGAAGACCCTAGTCTTCTTAAAGGTAAGCCCTACGGTTGGCGTGTGCCAACATCCTGCTAGAAACTTCCTCATCATGATGTACATACCCCAAGGAGGTTATTAATGTTAAATTAATTTGGATTTTATAACAGTTGCATCATCATCTATGCTAAACCCTAATCCAACACTCCTTAAGTCCTTTTTCTATACTTTAATCAATTAAGCATCAAAGAACTTCCTTTAACTCATGATTACTTTTAATGTTCGTTTATTTAGTTTAATCAAAATTAACCAAAATAGGACAACAATATCATAAGTTCCATTAAATATAACTTAACATTCGAGAGAAATGAAGTCTAATGATTAACAATCATAACACCATTCTTTGGGTTACATTTCATTTAGTAAGGAAGAACCTTCCTCTATTTGATTAAGTGTTAGGGTTTGTCAAACCCTTCTTATCTTTCACAAGCTCTATAGTTTTATCACATATTCATTACACATTCCAATCTGTATTTGAATTGTTTAGATAAGATTGTTAACTTATGCAACTTAACAAGTTGCATCTTATTAAGGGAGATTAAACTAATTCCTTTTTATCTAACTTATCAAGTTTATCCGAGTTAAGCATATAATCAGATATGAATAATATCATAAAGATAGGGATTCCATCTTTTTCATAAATCTAAGATATTTTACACAACCAATACAAGTAAATCCCCGACATTCAATTCCTCATTATAAACTTATTCATTTACAAGGCTATGTATTTCATGCATTTTGTATAACAAACAACCTTCATTCGAAAAGAATAAAACTTTTCAGTTTCAATACAATTCAAGAATGAATCGAAACTCTTTACATAAGGTTCAAAATTAAATAACCCAATACAACATGAAAGTTCATGTCTTCTTTAATTACTTACGATGTCCATCGATCTCAAAATTGGTAGACGTGTCGGTTCAATGAAGCATGAAGAGCATGATAAACACTAAGCATTAACGTAAAGTGAATTCCACTAATTGCTTCATTAAACAACTTTTCTTTCATGAAACAATTGAAAAACATCATGCAGATAATCATAAGTAATAACATCTAGAAAGAAATACAATTAAGAAATCTGAATTTACTTTTAAGAAAGGAACATATTATAATCTGCAATGTCAGAATTATACCACAAGACTTAATTGATCCTATCAATAACTATTAAGCAATCATAACAAGTCGGGCCATTGAATTACTTCATAAATTCATAAGGATAGAAGGCGCATTTAACTTTTTCCCAATTTGCAAGGATTTAGTTACAACGTATTTGATATTAGTATGTTTCATCCCTCCATATAGACAAAGAAGAGAATCAAATAATGAGAATTTCAATCAATAAACTTATCAGTCAATAGAAAAAGGATCTCATACCAACAAGGACCCAAACCATATTTCATTTCATTTATACTATGAAATGAAATCCATCATCTAATACAAACTTAGAATTTCTTAAGATAGTTTCAAAAGAGAACTCAAATGAATGCACAATCAAAGCCCGCATACTTCCAATTTCCATAAAAACCTTCCCATGAAGACCTATTCTCATTCACCTAGCTCAAATCCAATATCAAATCTCAGAAGAAATACACAGTACAGTCCCAAACTGTAGAATGCCCCAAGAGAGTATAATTCTTTCTCTTTAATACATGGTGGTTCAAAAATGATATAATAGTGGAGTAAAAGTCCTCCAATCGAAAAAGATTGAAAATTCACAACAACTCTCAACTTGAAGACTGAATTCCCATTACAAACATTAACAAAAAACTGCAAATGAGAAGGCAGTTCAAAATCCCAAGCAAGAGCCACATTACCAACATCCAGATAAGTGATACTGTAACTTTTCAAACCACATACAAAATAACAGGTTTAAAATTTAGCATTCTACAAAAACCCACGACTCAGATGGAAGTAAGAATTAAATAATTTGATAAGACAAGTTTTGTCCTACCTTCTTCCAACTTGACTAAACAAAATAACCACAAACCTCTCTAGTTCCTTTTAAAATCATATGACAGGTAGGGATCATTCAACATAAAGGAATAAAATGAAATAATAGTAATTCCCAAAAACCTCTTTCATCGATACGACTGTCCCAAAGCAAGCCGTTATTCCAATTTGTTTATTTCAAAAGAAATATAGTCAAGTTCAAGAACACAAAGTGTGGTCTTACAAGGCAAAATCATACAACTGTTCATTCTTAAAAATCAAAACAAAGGATCCTCAAAGAAGTTACATGGTCCAACATCTAACCAAAAAATCACAAGGGTCCCTTCAATGAGATAGTAATAAATGAGATGAAGTTTTTCAATTCATAATACTTGTAAATATACAACACGTTGGTTTCAGATACGAATCAAAAAACCAACAATGGAATACCTACACTGCGTTAAATACATGCATCGATCACAAGTTATAACAACACAAGCTCAAATACGAGTTTTAAACAGAATCCCATGGCCCTAATAAAAGCTCGGAATAAACACCAACACCCTATTATGGGTTCAAGCATTCTATTTCCCTAAGGAAGTGTTAGTGAAATTTCAAAGACACCCCAAATGAGTTATGGATCTGATTTTCTAAGGAAAACTCATCGGTGTGAATGCACAACATTGAGCTTTCCTAAATAGTGTGGGACCTTTGAAAATGGATAAAGCTCTCCGAGAGAAGGTTGGTTCCTCTTCCTAAACTACCTACCACAAGCTATTCCAAAGGTCAATCAAGCTAATTCTAATCCTAATCTAACTTCCCGAGGAGACAGGAGAGAGAGAAAAGAGGGAAAACAAGCCTACACTAAAATGGTGATACACCGTGAGAAGGAAAATGTTGAACATCTATCAAAACTACCATGGAATAAGAAGAGGTGAGAAATGGGAAGGATGGACATATGCATCACAGCCCAAGGATAGATTTCACATAGAAAATGTCCCAAAAACTCTATGAACATAGCTCCAAACCTGTAATGAACATTCAAGCATGCACAAATACTTGCAATGAAGAGAGGCAAGAAAAAAACAAGCAAAAAATTAGCAAGGATGGACAAACGCATCACAAAACATGTTTTTATTGCTCCAGAAGTTTGCATGAACATCATTTTAATGGTAAAAGGCAAAAATGCCATTCAAGAGTAGGGGAGGAGGTTCAAACTTCATTTTTGACCATGGGGAAGAAAATAAGGGAGGGAAGAAGCAGAAAATATGAACAACCCTTACAAATGAGCCAAACCTAGATTTTATCATGAAGGAGAATGAAGAAAGATGTAAAAACATGGGAAAATTTTGTTTACAATTCCAACCACAAACAAATCCCTCAATCTCACCTGCAAAGTGATGGGCTTCATGGACAAACCCATACGTCAAAGTACATTTCTGCGGAGAGCAAGAAAGAGGCCCATACTTCATTAATTTTGGTGGTTGGGAACCATTTCGCATTTTTGCATGCAGGGACGTTTCACCATTTTCTCCTATAAATATCCATCAAAATTCAAAATTTAACCCTTAATTGTGTATATAATTTGGTTTTTGGAAAAATTTCCTCTGTCAGCTCTTCTGCTGCCATGTGTCATCTTCTAATTTCCTCTGTTTTTTGGATAACAATTTTAGTGACTCGGAGGGGTCATCTACATACTAATCAATGATCAGTAGCCTTTGAAGCATCCATTGGGTAGGAGTCATGAGTTATAGCTTGCAAACTAATCTAAACTTTGAAAAATTCCTTCTAAGCCACTTGAAGCCCACCGAACTTAGATTTGTTCTCACCAAAATGCCACTTTGAAATTGTAAGAGCAAACCAAGTAGCACAAAAACTATGTACAAAATTGAAAATCATACATGCTCTAAATGGAACATGCAGAGTGTGCACAAGCACTTCTTCTACTGAAAGCAAACCTACCTACTCTACTCTAAGCTGCAAGAAAAGTGATCTAAACAAACCTATGCAACTAGGTCAGTGCAAAATAGCTTCCTTTCTTCAAAATGGGCAGCCATGCAATTTATTTGGTACTAAACATGGCTAGTTGGATGAGTGGAAAATCAACAAGAAGCTGGTCTTCTACCCAAATCAACAAGGTGTCGGCTGAAGGAAAATTCAATACCTCTTTTAGTTGTTGTGCATTTGGATTGAAGAGGTATGATAGCTGATCCTTAGTACTTGTAGCTCATCCTCATGCTTAGAAGCAAGCATGATTGGTTGTGGCTTCTCCTTTGGCTCCAATGAAGCCAAATACCTAATTGGGCAAGGTATGGTCCATTTGATATGCCCATAGCTTTGAAATTCAACTCCAAAAATGGAATCTCCTTGTAGACCTTCTTGAGTGAATGATGTGGAGGAAATGATGAAGTTCATATCTTTGTTCTCCTTCCTTCATGGTAGCATGGAATTCTTCTACAATGTGCAGCTCCTCATTATTGATTGCAACATCCAATGAAGTTGCTCTTGCATTGTTGTAACCTACTACAATACATTATTGGCTTTGGAGTTCTTCCATTGTAGTTTTGGAGGTTCAAATTCTTCCAATTTTGATTCAAGAGGCATGTTGCAAGCTGCAGCTGTTGTCCTTGAATTCTCTTGTCCATGGCAGCAAGTTCTTATTGTTGAGAATGAATGGCGAAGAAGGAAATGTTGTAATTTCATATGGCTCTTCATCCAAACATTCTTCTAAGTCGATGGAAAATCAAATTCTTGAATTTCGTGCTTTGCATCAAATTCTCTCCCTCTTGTATGGTGGCCTCCAAATCTACATTTTATTCACCATGTGTAGTTTCATTTTTAAACATGAAACTTGTCAATCCAAACTCATCAAAAACCAAATTTTTGGAGAGATTAAATGGGAGAGAAACATGAAATTTTTTGTGCCTCTTTCTCACAATTTGGACCTGTTTTTATCACCTCCATAATGGCTTCATCAATCAAATCAGACCCTTCAAATGAAAGCAAAATGTATCAATAATTCTTCCTTCTTCTGTTGTTGTAAAAACTGACTTGATCTCATCCATTTGCTCCTCTTCAATGGGATTTGGAGCTGGTTTTTCTTCTTCCACATCTTGAAGACAATCTTGCTCTTGATTAAACTCTCCCTCTAGCATGAAGTTTTTCAAATCAAACTCTTCAATCTACTGCTCTAGAGGACAAGTTGGGGCTGCAAGATCTTCTTCTTCTATGGCTGATTGTGCAACTTGAATTGGATCAGCATTTCCTTCAAATAGAGTGCCAACATGGACACTACATTATGAGAAAACTGATTGTTGATCTGCTTCTTCCTTTTGCTCTTCTTCTGCTGCAACAAAATCAGTCCTAACCACCATTTTTTCAACCTTGGCCTCTTCTATAGGCTTTACCAACAAAGGGATCTTCTCAATTCCATATTTAAGAGCCAAACTTACTAAGCTCTTAATCATTCCTTCTTTGCTTGGCTCTTCCTCTTGCTGTCCTTGATGACTGATTTTTGCAATTTCTTCTTCCCCACATGGGATTGGGAATGCAAGAGGAGGGGTGGGTTGGAGTTCAATTGATTTTGCAATTTTTCTTGGTGGTGGAGGAGGTAGAAATTCTTGTTTATTTGGAGGGAATGGCTGTTTGGAAGGGAAAAGGATAGAAGAATTGAGATGAGATGGAAGACTAGGGAATGGAGAAATGGATTCAACACTTGGGGCAACATTCAATGGGAAGCTTGAAAATTGAAGCCCAAATTGAGATGGTGCTACTTGAGGAATGGAAAGAGAAGAACCAGATGATGGTGTAGAACTTACCCATTGACAAGGTTGTTCAACACCAAGTTTATAGGCCTCTATCTCTGTTGTCCATTGTGCAAGTTGGGGAAACATCTCCATCATGAAGTCCAGCTTCTCCTGAGGGCTGAAGTGTCTTGGAAAAGGGCCTCCCCATGGACAAGGAGTCCTACAACCAATTCTGAAAGCCTTCATTTGAGTTGTTTCTCTTGATTGCACCATTTTTGCCTCCATCTTTTGGATTTTCTCCACAAAATCAACATCTTCCATTTGATTGTCTTCATTTCATGCATACCCTTGCTCTTGATGTGCTTCACAACCAAACTAATGTTGGTATTGCTCATATGGGTAAGTATGCGTTGACCTTGAATTTGATCAAAATACTAATTTGGAGGATTTGTAAAACATGTTGGAGGTGGAATATACTGCTGTTGTAAATGTGAATCCCATGATGGAAATGAAGTCATGATTGCACAACTTCATGGAATGAAAGAAGATGGAAGAGATGGAAATAAGAATGGATGAAAATGGATGGAAAATAGGTCTGCAACTCAGAGAATGAGTTATTTACTAGATGGAGTCACCAGATGTGCTTTTGAATATGCCTCCAAAGGCTGAATCCTTAATAGGAACACACCAACCTATCAAAAATAAAGTGGAAGACCTCTAAGGTCCCATCGAGTATGCCAAAACTGTTAGTGCAAATTCACAGCACCCCCAAATGAGTTATGGATCTACTTTTCTAAGGCAAACTCATCTGGTGTGAATGCACAACATTGAGCTTTCCCAAAGTGTGGGACCTTTGCAAATGGGGAAAGCTCTCCTAGAGAAGGTTGGTTCCTCTTCCTAAACTACCTACCACAAGCTATTCCAGTGCAAGCAAGCTAATCTAATCCTAATCTAACTTCCAAGGAGACAGGGAGAGAGAGAAAAGAGGAAAAACAGAAGCCTACACTAAAATGGTGATACACCAGAGAAGGAAAATGTTGAACATCTATCAAAACTGCCATGGAACAAGAAGAGGTGAGCAATGGGAAGGATGGATAAATGCATCACAGGCCCAAGGATATATTTCACAGAAAATGTCCCAAAAACTCCATGAACATAGCTCCAAACCTGTAATGAACATTCAAACATGCAAAAATACTTGCAATGAAGAGAGGCAAGAAGAAAACAAGCAAAAAATGAGCAAGGATGGACAGATGCATCACAAAACACGTTTTTGTTGCTCCAGAAGTTTATACAGAACATCATTTTAATGGTAAAAGGCAAAAATTCCATTACAAAGTAGGGGAGGAGGTTCAAACTCCATTTTTGACCTTGGGGAAGAAAAGAAGGGAGGGAAGAGCAGAAAAGATGAACAACCTTTACAAATGAGCCAAACCTAGTTTTATCACGAAGCGAGAATGAAGAAAGATGCAAAATATGCGGGAAAATTTTGTTTTGTAATTCCAACCACAAACAAATCCCTCAATCTCACCTACAAAGTGATGGGCTTCATGGAAAAACCCATACGCCAAAGTACATTTCTCCGTAGAGTAAGAAAGAGGCCCATACTTTATTAATTTTGGTGGTTGGGAACCATTTCTACATTTTTGCTTTGCAGGACATTTCACCATTTTTCTCCTATAAATATCCATCAAAATTCGAAATCTAACCCTTCATTTTTATATAATTTCACCATATTTCCAATGACACCAAGAACATGAAAATCCGATCTCGGATCAAAAGGTATGCCCCTATAAAGAATTAGGGCAAAAACAGGCGAAAATTCGATTGGCGGTGAAAGTTTGAAATTTTCCCCTTTTTGAATTTTGAGAAAAATTTCCCAAAAAGTTACGCCCTCTTGCTTTGATGCCATGTGGCACATCGATTGGATGTGGGACTCACATGATCATTTTATTCCTTTTTGGTTTTTTGAAAATTTTCCTCTGTCACTCCGCGCTTCTTGCCATGTGTCATCTTCTCGATTGGTTTGTGTGGGCGGGCTTCCAATATTTTTCCTGACGCCGACCACTTTGCCCGAAGCGGGACACATGGCACTCCTCTATGGCACGAGCTTGAACCAACTCTTTTCCCCTGCAGGCACACATAAATATTTTTTCCGGCCACATGGACACGTGGCATGTTTTGATTGGCGCAGGCCATCGGGCGGAGTTTTCTTGTGCCATTTGCCATATTTTGGCAAAAATTTTAAATTCTCTCCACACCTTCACCTCTGCCGGCCCATGGACATGTGGCATCTCCCTATTGGTTGGCAGGCCTTGACTGAGATTTTCCTTTTGCGCCCATTCTTTGGAATTTTTCAAACATTCCCCCCCCCACCCGATCCGACCCCGATGCCCTCATGGAAACGTGGTCACTTCTATTGGGTGGCGGGCCTTCGGGATAAAATTTTCCTTAGTACTCCCTACCATTCCTTGGGAAAAAATTCTAACCGACCTCCACCAATCTCGCCATCCCGCCGACACGTGGCATGCTCGATTGGGCGAGGACCTTCCTGGGAAAATTTCCTCCCAAACTCCGTCGAGCTAAAACTTGCAAAATACAAGGAGTTAGAGGGAAAAATTTACCTTCTACGGAAAAGATGAGAAGATTCTCTATCCAATGAAGCTGTTTCAGAGAAAATTTTGAGTGCTTAAAAAGTGAAAAAAATTCAATCGAGGCACAAGGAAGGAAAGAATGAAAGAGAGTTAGCCAAAAAATAAGCAAGGGGATTATTTTGGATAACATGAAGAATAAAACCTTAGTTAAGAGCTTAAGTATAGGGAACAACACAAAAACTCAACAAAGAATACTATATTCATAAGAACTATTTACAAGTTCGGTTGTTGAATACAAAAATTAATCCAAGGTTCAAAACTTAAATAAGTTCAAACACAATCAAAACAACACATGATCCCAATAAAGCTAAAACAAATCTAGAGCTTCAATACAAGTTTAGAGAAACTACGGAGTCCCACTTCAACTCACAAAACACATGACTGAACAGAGATTCATAACCCAACAAGAAACTAGCCAGCTCTTTCCACATTATTTTCAAATGTAAGAAAACAAAGCTTCGAATACAAGCTACAAGCTTCAAATACAATTTATAGAACTACTAGTTCAAGTTACAGAGTTTCAAAACAACTTCACATGCAAACCTCCAACAACTGGTTCAGAGAAAGTTCCCAAGAACTACTAATAATAGCCAAGGATTCATTTTTCAAAAACCCACATAATTTTCAAGAATACATGCAAGTAAATAACCAGATACATCATGCAAATATAATTTTCTAGTGAGCAGAATTGTTTTAATGAATCATTTAGAAGAAAGCAAGAAATCTTAATGGGTAGAGCCTATCATGCCTGATAGTTCCTCTTCCAATTCGAAGAAGACTTCGGTGAGTTTTCAACACCCTTTCTTCTCCAAGAAATATCAAACAATAGTAATCTCTTTCCATAGTGCCTCTTATACATTTCTCGAACAAAAATAGATCAAAGAATTCAAAAATAGCCACTAAGTGAAGATCAAAACCGCTGGTTCGATAAACCAACTAGCTCCATGCAAAGCAAAAATCGTGAAGTATGCAAAGAGAAACAACCCCAAAAATCCGCCAACATGTCTTCTTAGATAGTTTGCTCACCAAACTCGAGGCATATTAATGCCATTAAATCCAAATTTCTCACTTATCTTTCCTTGCCACTACCATCCATAGTTAGCAAGACCTATTTTCACTTCAAAATGCATTTACAAACTTAGAGATGCCTCCACGTAGATTCCTCTAAACCTTCACTAACCCCTGCCAAACTAGCAAGTAATTTCATACATTTAAAACCAAACCAAAACCAAATCTAATAAATAGCTTAGGAACCACCGCTTAGTTCTCACTTGTAAATGACCCTTATGTCCCCTTTCATATCCCATTAGTTTAGGATAGATAGAATTTAGCTTAGGTTAGATCTTAGGTTAGTTTAAATATATAACCTTAGGATATAACCCCCAACAATAAATTGCCACCCTAGGATAGGATGTAGATTTAACCAAAACAATAGGTTTAGAAATAACTTAGCATCCCCTAGGTTATTTCCTTTCAAGCTAACAACTTAGGTTAGAATGTCATCCCATGTAAAGTGGTGTAGTAATAGTTAGGTAAATTACCTGAGTCCCGTATCTATTAGGGTAGACCATATAGGTAAAGGGTACATAATAATTTCTTTTTCTCAAGAATCCAAAAGTAGGGTTTCTATTTCCCTTAATGCCATTAAGCACCCTGCAAGGGTTGATCAAGAAGATCTCGAGCTCAACACAAAAAATAATGCAAGCACTGTTTTCAAGATGATAAATAATTTGCAACAAACACAAGTTCAGTCCATTAAGTCTCTTAATCGATGAATGTTAGTTTTTCATTTAGTTTTGATAAGAAGATTTAAAACATACCTTGGATCAATGGAATTGATCCAAGGATGAGTCAATTACAAAGGATAAGTTTGCAACCATTCAAACCAGATTACAACTTTACTCATAAGAAGTGAAATAGATTATTACAACCAACAACAAACCAGCCCTTCAATCAAAGAGCATAAATGATTCATCCATTTCAAGCATGATCTTTAGCAGTCAAAAGAACACATCTTTATCAATAAAATCACATGTCAACACTTGAAATGCAAAAGAGGAATATAACAATTGTCAAGGGTGTTACATGCTTCCCTCCTAAAAAGAATCATCGTCCCGATGATTACCTCATTTTAGTCATTGCATTTAGGATAATCAATTTTTATTCACTTTCTTAACATATGTTTGCAACAGTATCGAATTTTAAGTTTCAGAAATCAACATTAAATAGTTGTTTATTCAAAACAAATAAATATCTACCCAAAACTAGCATACTTATTGTATTATAAAGATAAAATCACAATTTTTTTATCAGTCAATAGAATCAATTCTGTTCAAATAGATATGGAAAAATAGTTTTGATATCATCCGAGGTTTTCCTAAGTTACACTTTTTTGTTAAAGCTGGTCCCATTAGACCTTGCATTGACTTGCATCATGATTTCTCAAATGTAACCTAGGTGAGTTTCAAGTACTTGTATGGGTTTAACCACTATTATTCACGGGTCTTAGACTTGTAAGGAATTCCAATTTAACACATGTGATAAATATGAAACATATTTCTTAAGAAAAGAAATATGGAAAACATCATGCATTCATGATAAAGTATGAGGTAATGCTAAGAGGTAAGCTACGGGGTTGATTACTTCAACTATCTCAAAAGTTCCCACATAATGAGGTGATAACTTGACGGCCTTGCCAAAAGTTATAGAGATCTTTTTAGTTTGACCGAAGAAAGACTTTCTCACCAAGTTCGAATTTCTGTCTACCCGCTTCAAATCAGCATAACTCTTTTTCTATCTAATGTATCTTTCAAGTATTTACGAATTAATCTAACTTGTTGTTCCATTTCAATAAGGATTTTAGGTCCAATTACCTCTCTATTCTCCATGTTGTCCCAACTAACGGGGTTCTACATTTTCTTCCGTATAATGCTTCAAAAGGTCCCATCTTAAGAAAGGCATGATATGTATTATTATATGCAAAATAAACCGAGTGGAAGGTACTCTTCCCACTTGTACTCTTGATCCATACAATACATTCGTAACATATCCTCTAAAATTTGATTAACTCTTTACGGTCTGTCCATCGGTTTCCAAATGATATGCAAAACTAAAATTCGTCTTAGTTCCTAGAGTTACATTAAGTATTTGCCAAAATCTTGACATCATTCTATGATCTCCATCTAAAATGATTAATTCGGGTATTCCATGTAATCTGAAAATTTTGTGTACAAATATTTTAGCTAACATGGGAGAATCATCCTTGATTTCTAGCGGTAAAATGTGCTACTTTTGTTAGTTTATCTAAAACTACTAAAATAACATCATTTTTATTTCAAGACATAGGCAACCCTTGTATAAATTCCATTCTTATAACTTGCCATTTGTACTACGGTATCTTTATGAGGATACAATAAACCAGTTGGGTGCATATGTTACGCTTTAACCACTCACCGATTGATTTGTTACCTCATCAATTCCTCCTTCATCACATTCACCTAGCCATGACCCCTTTCACCCCACTAATATTAATTTAATTAAATTAATGCATTATCCTCACTATATTTATTATTTAAATATCTTATTTTAAATAATATCCTCACATGCTGATTCACTTAGACACCTCACCAAGCTAACTCAACCTAAGACCTATTCTTAGTAAGTTGCCATAACTAACTAAGACTTACCCAAACCCTAAAAATCAATGCCTACATTCCCTCTAACCACATTCCCACATGCTCACAAGAGGCTCCTAGTCTAATACATGGGTTAACGACATGATGATATATAAGGAAATCAAGAGGATCTCCTAGTTTAGTAAACCTAGGAAATCCCACCTTGACCGATGTCGATTACCCCTAACCATCGCTGGTTAAGCTAGAAACCACCATAGGTTACCATTTTAACCCCAAAAAACCTTATTCTCAAGGTTGGAAGTTGAAATTTGGAAGAAAAAAGGTTGGTGAACATTATCACATCTCGAGAGATAACACATCTTCGAGAGTGAATTCCGGTGAGCGAGACCACGCATGCAAGGAAGGAGATCAAGCATCTTTTCCTACACAGCCATCACAACCATGATCTGATCTAACCAAGAAAAGAGGAATGTACATATAGCCCATGTAGAAGCTTTTCTTCCATTAGTGATCACTTGTATCCTTCAAACCCTCATCAGCACCTCCATTCCTCACACAAAGGTATTCCTCCTATGCAGTTACCCTATTTGTATAATCAGAAGAAGCGATATGAAACATTTTGGCTTGCACAGTGGGACCCATTTGGGGTTCCTTGGATTTCATTCATTTCTAGGAAATTTTTTGTTTTTTCCCTTATGAAAAGTGTACACACTAATTTTCTTCCTTGGTAACCCACCTCTTCTTTCTATTTTCTCTAAAGGAAACTTTTCTTTTGGTGTAATTAAAAAGAACCATTTCTTCGTGTTTTTTGCATTGTAGTGAAAGAGCATCCCTCTTCCTCTTCATCTTATTGTGTCATCCAATTTCACATCTTGATTTGGGCTTAAAAATAAGTGCATTACATTCTGATTTATCGCATTAGCTCACATTAATTGAGGGCAACCTATACGCTGGAAGTCATGCCTAGTTGATGGTTGACAAACGAATCGTAGAAAAGCACTTCTTTCCTTTTCTCTTTCTCTGAGTCTTACCAAACCTCACAAAAATTCAAAATACATACATTCTTAAACAACATAAAAACTACTGGAAGAAGCTATAGGTGATCACACGATCATGGACACGGTGGGCACCTAGCTCAGCCTGCTCTATCGAGTCATACTTCAGAGCGAAGCCCACCCCCACCATAACATACTTGAAACCTCACCTTTTAGATCTCCTTTTTTGTAGGAAGCCATCCTCACCAAAAAGTCTATTTCACAATTCATGTGTAGTCCTAAATAGCATAAGATATAACAAACATAATAGAAAAGGCACTCCTAGGATCACATTTTCTTAGTGTTTTACTTGGCTTGCATTTTGAGGTGAGAGATCACGTTCTTCATTTTTTTGTTCATCCTTGCATGCTCCTCATCACAGCTGGTGTATTCCGGCTTCACCTAAGTGTTCTAGGCCATATCATCATCATTCTAAGAATTTTGGGTCTGATTCTACATCAGATTTTAATTCACAACCACTTTTCTTTCATCACTATTTTTTCAATTTCACAAGAACCATCATCGATTTCCCTCGACCATCATCGATTATACCCATTTTCAACGTCGGTTCAGGTCCTTTTGTTAACCTACTCAAAAGGAAATTTTATTCATTTTTTCCACTTTTCATAGTCCCTATCACTACCATCATTTCCCATTGATTGTTGTAAACATCATCGATTTGGCTTACCATCAGATTTTACCTTCTACCTTGTTTTTCACTGCATTCCATTTTCTATAAGTAATCGGCATAAGGTTACCCCCGACGCGCATCGGTTTTCCTAACCGGCATCGGTTAGCCTATTTCACATTCCAACCACCATTTGGTACCTAATCATTTTTTCACCGTTAGATTCTCTGCTCGTTATTTTTTCTATGTCATTTACAGAGAAGCAACCCTACCTGATCAGTACTGGTTCACATGGTGCTGACCAAAGACAAGCAAGTGCACTCGTATTTCATGCCAGTTGTCAACCACTCCCACCTAGTCCTTCACCACCTTCCATTTTATCACCAGCCATGGATCCCATCCAACCTATTACTATCACTACCAGAGATGAGGAGTTCACACACTCCTTGACCAAAACCCTGCCACCTTGTAGTTTTACCTTTCCCACTCGTCCACTCGAGATGCCTCGGGTCAGTTGATATACGGCATGCCCGTATCTATCCCCCAACTCTCACACCCACTCCCACATCAGCCCCATCTGGCTCCATGTTGCCCACATCTACCTTACCCCAGTCATTTCATAGTTAGGTCCTATACCCACTATATGACTGCCATGTCTGTTACCTCCGTGGCACCCATTACATCCATCGTACCCTTGAAACTACCCCAAACACAACCTCATCACCCCTAATGTCTCACACATACCCATAGCTACATTACCACCTCCAGTGTTGGTGACCCCTACCCCATTTCAGAACATGGTCCTTTCCATTCCACAATCATTAGCCCTTATTGCCACTAGGGTTACCACAACCCTTCCACCCCCATATACATACTATCAACAACCTCCCATTTCATCCATTATACATTTGGGTACATACCCCCTATTTCACTTCCTTCTTCTCAATCAACCTACATGGAAGCCCCATACACTAGAGTGCCACCCCTATTATATGCCAAAACCAACCCTCTCATGCTATAGGAGGCATCCAATCATCACAACCCACCAACGACCTAATTAAATTGATGTTGGACAAGATGCAGACATTGGAGGCATCGGTTTTCGGCTCCCACAACACTCTCACCTATGATGAGATTTGCAATGAGCCCATTCACCCATCCATTCCTATCCATTCATACCCCATGTGCATTGGGAAATGCCTAAATTCAATTGTTTCAATAGAAAAGAAGACCCACAACATTTTTGCAGTTGTTCAAACATGGGTGTTATCTGATCGCTCATGATGATGCCTTGCTCTTGAGAACCTTTCCCATGTCCCTCACTAGACCTGCATTAGATTGGTATAGTGGGTTACCTAAACACTCTATATTCTCATTCAATCAGGTAGCCCAAGCCTTCTTGGATCATTTCTCTATCAATATCATCAAGAAGGTTACCATGACCGATCTATATTCCACACGTCAAGTATGAGGACGAATCTATCAGATTTTTTCACTCACTAGCGTACACCTGATCAACCAACTTACCTTCCAACTACCACAAATAGAACTCATCGAGCTCTTCACATGGGCTTGTGCTAGGCATATCTCACCGACCTTGCAGGTCCAAACCTTTGAACATTTGATGAAGCATTCACTATGGCACAAAAGTTAGAGATTTGGGCCATCGAAGAGAAGAAAATCCAATTATGCAATAAGAATTCAGCATTCAAGTCGAATGATACCTCTTCTTCTTCCAAACCACAAACCAATTATTCAAAAGCTAAGGGCACCATTGCTTAACACAAGTGGTACTTAAGGCGGCCCAACACATCCATCAAATCAAAGCTACCCCCTCATCTAATCTCTCACCTATCTAGACTTTTCAATTCAGATGAGTAGTGGAAATATACCCCAATCGGGAGCCTTACTCTTCTATCTTAGAAAAGCTTATCAAAGCCTAGAGCCATCACCCTTCCACCTATAAAACCACACACTAGTTTTGACCCTACTCACCCCATGCCCACATGGTATAAAGAACATGATTTCTGTAACTATCATCAAGTAAAGGGTCATAGTGATGGCAAAATCGCATCACTTTCAAAAATATTGTCCAAGAAATGCTCGAGAAAGGTGAGTTAACCATGGATAATCCTAATGCACCTACCAACCAAAACCTACATATCTTCAAGAAACCATTTCCTAACCATGCCCCTTCATCTGATCAAACCGGTGAGACCTCCACTCATGATACCCATACCCGCGAGGTTCACGCTATCTTTAATGATGCACCTGTCACCTCCCAATTACCCCATATTCCTTCCATAGAGGAGATCCTAGCCCAAAATCCTCCTTCCACATCGGAACCAACCTCCCTGTTCCTTCACCAATAGAGGAACACCTTTCATCTCCTTCATCACCTATGGAGGAATCTTTCACTAACATTGAGACCATCTCACCCCTGGCTTCACCACTTAGAGAGCCTTTAGCTACAGTACCTCCTCCACCCATAGAGGAGCACCCATTACCTCCTCCACCCATAGAGGAGCACCCATCATCTCACCACCCATCATCATAGATCATAGACCTAGTTGAGATACCTTTGCCTCTTGGTGAGCATTCTCCATCACCACCCAAAATCCTACAGACCTACTTTTGGCTCTCTTACCCATGGAAGCTGAAGCTAGCCAATTCCCATCTCTAAGACACATTTTATGGGAATTTCCATTAGGTCCTCACCAACTCCACCTACAGACATTCCATTCTCATGTTTGGCTGATCACTTAGATTATGTGGATAGGGCTCTACTATGGGGGTGCCTTTTACTCCCCATCTCAACACAGATGCAGAGATCCCTTGTTGATACCTCCACTATCTACCCAAAAACATTTCGACCAATTGAACCAAACACAATCACCTCTATCACAACCCCTTCCATGACACTTGTTATAGCTCACACCACACCCTTACCCATAACTCAACCTACACCTAAACCCAAACCCATACCTACAACATTTTCTCGACTAAACCCATTACCACTTTAGGGGTCACCCGACCACCAGCCTTACTCATCCACCTATCAAACTGGATTTAGCTACATCCTCCAAAGTCAACACCATACCTACTCGACACCCAAACAAAAGCACCAAACCCATAGAACTCATACCCCGGTTGCTGCCAATCACACCTACACCTGTCCCATCCATCTTAGGATCTCAGCTTCCCCACATGGTCAAGAAACCTCCACCCATCAATAAACCAAAAACACAACAGCCCATTCCTTCCTCACAAACCTCTAACCTACCCAGATGCCCAACCCAACTTACACCTACACCTACCAGCCTCTTTACCACCCATACCTCCGATACCCTCAGCTATTGCTTCACTACCCACTACACTTCAGTCGTTGTCTCACACACCTCAAGCATGACCCACGCATCATCTACCTTCACAACACCCTTATTATCCCCATGGGTAACTCACCCTCTTCCTCCATTGGCTTTTCCTTCTAGACCTCATACACCCACATCACCTTTACCCAAGAAGGTGCAACCCAAAAACAAAACTCCACTACCCCACAATAAGGTAGTCAAAATGACCACACACCCTCCTACCCGTCCATCTACTATACCCATACCTAAACAAACATGACCAACACCTAAAACCACACCAACACCCAAACCCATGGCTCAACCCCTCCTCTTCTAAAGACCATTCCTCAACAATCACCTACACCTACACCCAAACCCACGTTTACTTCCCATTGTGATCCACTAGTAGGGTCTTATGCCAAAATTTTAACCAACCTCCTAGAAGACCTCTGTCATCACATTACCACCACTCAGACCTTATGACCCCCTCAAACCCAAGCCAAAAGGGTTTGATGATACTAAAATTTGTGCATACCATCATGTGCCAGGACATGATGTGGAGAACTGCAAGGCCTTGAAAACCATCCTTATCAATTGTGTCCACTAGAAACCAACTTTGATGATGATGACCTTCTCGATGAGGATCCTACTTCACCAACACCCATTCCCACACTGCCCACTCAACAACCACAACCTCCACCCTCACATCTCCTAGAGCCACCCCAAGATTTGAAATTAACATGGTTCACATCAGAGAACTTGCCACACCACCACCCAAATGTCATTGCACCCAACTCGACCTCACAGGTTTTTCTCCTCCGTAGGTTTTTTCCCATCGTGTCATTATACCACTCACCCTACACCTTCTCCATTTTCCAACTCCCCTCAAATCAACATGATACACATCACTACATGCATGAAGGATAAGGGTAAAGAAAAGGCAACTGACCCACCAACCAATCCTATACCCAACATACCATCTGCACCCATACCTAAAATAACTATCTCGTGGCCCCACGTACCCCATTTCTAATGGCATCACACATCACACCATGCTCAAACAATTACACCAATCACCCCTCAAAATGTCCTTATATGACCTCATCCAAACCTCGAATCCCATCGTCAAGCTCTCATGGAGGTTCTTCAATCAATTGAGGTTTTACCTAATGACCCTACACCCGTAGCCTCCATTATCACACCCCATCATGTAGCCTCTCTCACCAAATTACCACCTTCATCTTCACCCCACCTTGTTCACCAAGTGGCCTCCCTTAGCTTCTCAGAGGAAGAGATCACGCCACACCAAAATGATGACCCGGACCCAGCCCTCTTCATCTCTGTCCACATCGATGACATATGGGTACGCCATGTGATGATTGATGGGGGTGCTAGCATTAACATCATTTCATCCCATGCATTCGCTCAAATGTGCATACCTGACAATTACATGCATAAACATCCGGTCATGTTGCATTCATTCAATGATGCTATCACCTCTACACTAGGCACCATCATCCTCCACATTCACGTGGGCCCCCACACTATTCCCGAATTGTTTTACATTTTGGAGGGGAATTCCAATATAACTTGTTGCTTGGTAGACCTGGATCCATGTCATGGGTTGCGTTCCTTCCACTTTGCATCGTTGTGTAAAGTTTGAACATGAAGGACACACCTATACCATTCCAGCTGACCCATCACCTTTTAAAACATGCAACATGCTTTACCGACCCAATGATGTGCTCATACCTATCAAGCCATCTACCTCCGTGACCACTACCACTTCACCTACACCTCCACCTACCAAGTACAGCCGCTGCTTCTACCACACATACCTCCTCCATTCCTACCACTACTGCCATAACCTCCATGGCTGACCCATCAGCTTCCCAATCCATTAACTCCACCTCCGCATCGACCTCGACACATTATCCATACCAGCTACCTACATACCAACCACTGATCCCTTGGAAGGTGTTTTTCAATGCCTCACTCTGGGGGAGTACCACCTATATAGTGTCAACACATTTCTTACTCCACAAGAGTATGGAAGCCTTCACCAACACCCTCGCTATGATCACCATATAGGAGAACATCTCCTTTATGGTCCTCCCCACCTTCGTACTAGTCTCACCTATGGGGGACTTGATACTACCACTTACACACCGAACCACCATCACAAACCCACCCATTTTCCATTGACTTCCAATCACTTACCAATCACCATTTTCACCCACACCTTCCTGCACCGATGTGCATGGAAGGGTTTTGGTTTTGGATTTTATGAGCAAGGCCACCATACCATTATTCCATGTACCACCCATAAACATAATGACCGTAGTGGTATCGGCTTCCCGAACCACCTACCAAACAAGCCCGCATTGAACTCATTAAGGACACTAGCCCTTCTCCACCTTCTTCACCCACTCCACCTTCATCACCACCTTCACCGATGGAGTCGATGGATCCTGAATCTATCCCTCCTAACTTTTTTTTTTCATAAACACCATTTCCTTGGGGCCTCTGACTTATCAACGTGAGGGTGAGGCCCCTTCCACTCTTCCCTTCTGTATCCTGAGATGATCGATGATGACACACCTACAATTAACGTCATTCAATGTTAGGATGATGAATCCATACTCACCTACCTTGGTGTAGAAGACTCATATATTCATCGGTCGTTACCCTCTGAGACACAAACCATGTTGAATGAATCGACTATCGAGATCAACATTCATACTCAGATGACCCGCACATCCTAAAGATCAGACAATCTTTAGATGTTGCTAAACAAGAAGCCATCACTTCTTTTCTAGAGATCATAACCATGCTTTCACTTGGTCTTACGCATAGACATGCCCGGTATTGACCCCACCATAGTGGTCCACAATATCATAACCATTCCCGATGCCAAACCCATCAAACAAAAGCGAGGAAAATGCACCCTCGTATTGCTCTTCTCATCAAAGAAGAACTTCAGCGCCTTCTTTTCATTTCCTTCATCTTACCCATTGATTATCCTCATTGGATTTCTAACATTGTCCCTATTACTAAAGCAACAGGGGACTCCACATTTACATGGACTTCCGTGACCTCAACCTAGCCTGCCCGAAAGATGACTTTCCCTTACCCGGTATTGATCAGTTGGTTGACCTCACCGCTGGTCATGAGATGCTATCACTCATGGATGGCTTCTCGGGTTATAACCAAATTTTTCTTGCCCCAGAAGATCAACACAAAACCTCATTCATCACCCCATGGGGGACCTTTTGCTATCGAGTCATGCCTTTTGGCCTTAAAAATGTTGGTGCCACATATCAATGGGCTATGACTTACATCTTCCATGACATCATGCATCACATATTGGAAGATTACGTGGATGATCTCTTGGCCAAATCTAAACATCACTCCGAGCACCTTGCCATCCTCAAAACCATCTTTGACCACCTCATTAAATATTACATCCACCTTCAGCCTAAGAAGTGTGTCTTCATGGTTCTCTCAGGAAAGCTCCTGGGATTTATCATTTCCCTCCATGGTATAGAAGTTGACCTGCTAAAGTCAAGGCCATTCTTGAAATGCCTCCACCCACTAACCTTAAACAACTCCGTAGCCTACAAGGTAAGTTGTAGTCTATTCACCATTTCATTTCACAATTATCGATCGGTGCCAACCATTTCATCATCTGCTCAAGAAGGATGTCTCCTTTAAATGGGATGATGACTATCACAAAGATTTTGAGGCCTTAAAACAATACCTTCTCCAACCACCCATACTTATCCCACCTAAAGATGATCAACCTTTTTATCTATACATATCCACTACCGATCACTCCTTGGGAGCCATGCTCGCTCATCGCGATGAACAAACACAGGGAGCAGGTGGTTTATTATATCAGCCATACTCTTTTGGACTATGAAACCGATACACCCATCCCAAAAAACTTTTCTTAGCCTTAGTTTTCATTGCCACCAAACTCCGTCATTACCTACTCAACCACAAAACCTATGTTGTGACCAACACCGACCCCTTACACTTCATGTATGCCAAACCTTATCAAAATCAGCGTGCCACATGATGGCTTATGCTTTTAGCTGATCTTGACCTCAAATTCATTCATCAAAAGTCCATCAAGGGCCAAGCTATCACCGACCAATTGGCCGACGCACCTATTTCTAGGGATCAACCTTCTAATTTTGACTTTCTAGATGAGTCAATTGCTACCCTTTCCCTGGATGAACCCCTTATCAAATGACACTCTTTTTTGATGGTTCCAAGTGTCAACGTGGGGGTGGGGCTGGTATTATCCTCATTCCTCTTGATGGAGAACCCATGCCTTTGTCTTTCAAACTAGATTTTGAATGCACCAACAATATTGCCGAATACGAAGCACTCGTACTAGGTCTCCAAGCCGCCTATGCCCTAGATGTCAAATCAATCAACATCTTTGGTGATTCTCAATTGGTCGTAAACCAAGTCAATGGTATGTACCAATGTCATAATGAGATACTTCAAAAGTATAAACATCATGTAGACATACTTTTGACCACCTTTGATCGTTACACCCTTCAAACCATCCCACGTTCCACCAACAAATTTGTAGATACCATGGCCTGCTTAGCTTCCCAAATACCCACTTCACCCACCGATTCCAAAATATTTGTCACCATACAATGCCTCCATTCACCTTCTTATTTACCTCATGATGTTTACTCGATCGGAACCAATACCCCTGACCCGAGTGACCTTTGGTATAAACAATACTCGACTACCTTTCTCTCTCCATCTTACCTCCTGATCTCACCCGTAATGGACAACACACCTTCCTTAAAAAGGTCTCTCATTACGTTATCCTGGGAGGACTCCTCTATAAGCATGGCTTTGATGGTATTCTCTTACGATGCCTCACAAGTTCTGAAATTCCTTATACCATTAAGGAGGTTCATGATGGCATATGTGGAGGTCACTTTAGTGGCCTTGTTATTGCTAAGTGTATTCTTCACCTAGGCTATTATTGGCTGACCCTTAACCATGATTGTTGTGACTATGTCAAATGTTGTGTAAAATGCCAACAACATTCCAATCTTCATCATACACCCAATCATGCCTTACAGGTCGCTCGTGACCTTTGGCCCTTCTCTCAATGGGGTTTGGATCTTGTCAGAGAAATCAATCCTCATTCTTCCCAATGCCATCAATGGATCATCACTACTACCGAATACTACACAAAATGGGTAGAAGCCATACCACTCATTTCCATGAAAGCCGAGAAAATATGTGAGTTCATTAACCACCACATCATTTTCACTTTGGTGTTCCTCATCGCCTCATCACTGATAATGGAAAACAATTCAAAAACAAAACATTGCAAAAACTTTGTGATGCCTTCGCATTCAACTTAGTTTCTCATCACCCTACTACCCACAAACCAATGGCCAAGCTGAATCCACTAACAAAACCCTCAACAAAATTCTCATGAAAGTGGTTGATGATATTGGGAAGGATTGGCATACGCACATTCCTTTTTCCCTATGGGCATACCGCACTAGTATTCACACTTCCACTGTGGCCACACCCTTTTCTTTGGTCTATGGTATGAGGTTGTTCTACCTCTCGAAGTCTAGATCCCCTCACTCTGTATTTCTCTCCATGACATGCTCACTGATGATGACTTTCATCAGGACCATTTAGCACAGCTAGAGTTATTAGATGAACGTCATCTTAATGCTCTGGATCACCTTCAAGTTTACCAACAATGTATCAAATGTGCCTATGAAAAATGTGTTCATGAATGAACCTTCCAAGTCGGTGACCTTGTCCTAAAAGAAAATCAACACGTAACCAAAGAAAAAAAAAGTAAACGGGAAAATTTTCTCCTAATTGGCTTGGACCATACATCGTGACTCATACCTATGGATCAAGTGCTTATCATTTATCTTCTCTCGATGGTAAACCTGAACCTGAGCCCCTAAATGCCTTGCATCTTTGACCATTCTATTGTTGACTCGTTGTCCTACCTCACCCTTTGTCTCTCTCCAGGCTCGTCCCTTGAGTGCTACCCACTCCATACACCTCCCTAATGATTAAACAAGAATCATGTGAGTACCCATCACTTGTTATCTTCTCTTAAATATGTGTACCATGGCACTGCACATAGCATGATTCTCATGGATACTTTTCATCTACCTTTAGATGAGATCCCATGGTCATTTCACCTTTCCTTTGAACAAGAGTCCTATCTTTCACCTTGGTCTTGTCCATGACTACAAAGACCTCACAATGGGACCAAACTCCTTGAGTCAAACTTCTAATAAAAAGATGACTCCCTCAAAAGGACATCTTCCTCTCGACCAATTGTTGCTATAAATAGACTGCTCCCATGAAGGAAAACTATGTAAAGCTCTTAAAAAAAAAAAAAAAATGAGAGCAACCAAAGCTTCCCGCATCGATCAGCTTCACGAAGACCTCAAGGAGTTCAATTTTTCCCATATAGACTTCCCGCATCGATCAGTCTATCTCAACTATAAGTCAAAACAAAAAACTTTTTAGTCATGGACTTGCCCATTGTGACCTAGGACCTCTTCCAAAGGGCCTGCTACCTCATACCATATAAAAAAATTAAAATTACCTACTCTTCACCCTGTGAACCATGCCCACTCTCATTTCCTACTGCCTCAAGGGACTTCTTGGAACTTAGACATTTGGTGATCATGTGACTACTTTTCATCATAGAACATGTCAATCATGTAATGTCTTTAGGGTCTTATGTTCATCACCTCCTCCAAGGTATGATCTACTTGGTATGATCCTACCCAATCAGGTGGCTTTATTGCCCCTTTTATCTTTTAACCATCTTTGTTTACATTTTGATTACCTTATACAGGACTTGGTCCTCGATGCTTACCTTTGGGGTAATCCTCCTCTTTCACCACAATCACTTTCACCTACATCATTTTACCTATAATCTACCCACACCTAACAAACCTAAACCCACAACATGCCCAAACACCTACCGACTCATTTTCACACCTTCTCATTTTCTTCCCTAGCTTATGGGAGAACTACATCGGCCTGAGGTCCCTTTTCACCGGGACTATGTAGGCAAGCACTCCGAGGGCATGGGGCCCTTGGAGGTTAGCTCGGCCATTCTCTACCCTAAACAATTCATCAACCATGCCTAACTCACCATTTACATCACATTTCACTTAGTTCCCTTTTATATACAAAATTGGAAATTAAGCCACATACATAACAATTTGCTACATATTTTATACATTTATTACACCTACCATTTCTCTATCATCACTATGCATGGATTATACCACATCTCACATATGACCCATAGTATCATTCATTATAAAAATAATGAATCACAACTTCACCTACTTTCAACACAACCATGCCTAACCAAACCTAACCTAACTCAACCATGCCTATAACCTGACTCAACCATGCCTAATAACCGACTCAACCATGCCTAACCAACCGACTCAACCATGCCTACTAAACCTAACTCAACCATGCCTACCAAACCTAACCTCAACCATGCCTAACCAAACCTAACTCAACCATGCCTATAACCTAACTCAACCATGCCTAACCTAACCTGACTCGATCCATGCCTAAACCGACCTGACTCCATCATGCCTAACTCACCTAATTTCCATCCATATCAAAACAACAAATCCATATCTCATCTAACACAAGCCATAAACCAATATCTCATAAACACATCAACAAATCACAAAATACCATGTATCTCATCATATAAATCAATAAATGTGTATCTCAATATACATGCCTATCTCATCATGTCCATCATCTCAAAATGTTGGCACGCAGGCCGATATACAATACAAAATGTCATCGCATGCAGGCCGGTCTCATATATACAAAAAGAATGAATCAATACAAAATATCTTGGCACGTAGGCTGGTATATGCTCAAAATATACAAATCACTCATACATCCTCATCTTTGACACGTAGGCCGGTATGTGATAAAAAATACAACTATCTTCAGCACGCAGCCGGTATATATAAAAAAAATAACTAATATACATCAAAAAAATAGGTGACCGCATATCAGGCATCTCACCGGATGTCCTCCATCTCTGTGTCACCTGTACCCTTGGCCTCCTGTGTCCCTGTTGGCACCTCACCTAGAGTTGGTCACCATGTGCGCTGGTGGCCTCTCCCTGATCGGGCCTCTAGAGCTCGCTGACCTCCTGTGCTCTCCACACTATGAGTGTGGGATCTCATCCTCTCACTGGATGCCTGTTGTGCCCTATACTCGGCATAGGATATGAAATCTATCCCGACCACCATAAGCTGGTCCTGATAATATCTCACCTCACCTAGGGCATCCCATAACCTAGATATATGCATGGTCTGTGGTGGTCCCATAGGTCTCGGCCCCTATACCTACCCTACAAAGAACCGCCTTGCCTTTCCTGTGAACTGGGACCTACTCCCGGTGCCTGTGGTGGTGCCCCCTACCCCCTATGCCTATATCTGGGCCTGTAAGGCCCCAATATGCTTGGGCTATGGCCAAATGGCCTTGTAAACCTACCACCTGAGCTTGTAAGGCTGCCACCTGACCATCCCCCGACCATCTCCATCTCCTCCATCTCCTCCATCCGCCATCTGGGCCTGTAGGCTAGCCACTGTACATGTAGCTCTACTACCTCTACCTCAAACCCTCCAACTATGTCTACAGTATACCCAACTGGGTAATCAATGTAGCTACCTACCCCCTGTAGGGTGTCTCTCTGCACTGTAATGGTAGCTAGGTCTGGCTGCCCTGGTCTGGGTGGTATGGCTCATAACTGAGCCACCCACCACTGCTTGTACTACCTTATCTATCTGTACATCCGGTGTCATCTATCCACCGATCCACTGGCTGCTCCTCCTCCCCTATGGGCACTGTAGGCTGTGGTAGAGGTAAGGGCCTCTCCACGTCATCTCTCCGATACTATGGGAAGGGTGGAGGAATGTCCTGTAAGAGCCCGAACTACCATCAGACTCTGTCTACCGGGATCATCTCATCCTCCCCGACACGGTGACCTTGTATCCACCTCTCTAGCTGGAGCTAGCTAGCTCCTCATGCATATGCCTATATGAGGGGAATCCCACATATGGCCTCCAGATAATGTCCACTCTAGAAAACCCCTCCAGTAACTACCAAAAATGGGCCACATCATGTGTCGGCCTATCCGATCTCCACTCTCCTATCACCGCACCCATCTCTGTATCCCACCCACACAAATCTAGGTGGGAATGCATCTACTGGGCATCCCTATAGGTCACATGCACACTATGTGCTCGTATGCCTAAAATGTAGTATAAATGTACAACACAAGCTAAACCTACGCAACCACCCATATGCCCACACTCTCTATATAGCTACACTAAGAATGTTGGTGCCCAGGAAAAGCATGTCTCATGCACCATCATATCATGGAGTACCCCCATCAGTGATCGGGAAAGCATCCACCCTCTACATCTGGCAGTGCATAGCAAGCACACTACCTCCATCAACAAAACCACTAGCCTCATCTCATCCGGATGGGCTAGGTACATCTCTCCATAGCTCAAACTGGCACTATGGAATCTCAAATCAGCCACCCCCTCACCAAAAATAGTCCCAATCAACTCCTCTGAGGCCTCGAGGAGATAGAATACACCTGGGCACCCAATATGGGTAGCCACAAATCTGGAACACGTCCTCCAGGGTGATAGTCATCTCACCCATCGGAAGGTGGAATGTGTTGGTCACGGGATCCCATCTATCGATGAGTGACCATCAAGTTGGGCTACCAAACAACATGTCGTAGTAGTGATGAATCCCACTCAAGCCCACTACCTCCACATGCTAGAGCTCTAAAGGGGTTGTTATGCCACATGCAATGTCACCAGTAGAGGTGGAACCCTATCCCGCATATGTAACTACGATCTCCCCTGCATCCAATCCAAGCACAACATTAATCCACATTTACCATGACCATATTCACCAATTATCATTACCCTCCACCCTATTTTCACTCTACCCATCTCAACTACCTAGCCCACATCACTTTTGGACCCTTGTGCCTCAAATCCCGACCGTGCCGGTTCATCCTAACCGACTCGGTCACCCTTAAACCGACATCGGTCACCTATTTGGTGACCGATACCGGTTCACCTTTACCGACCATGGTTATTACGTCAACTAGATTAGTCACCTATTTGGTGACCGATACCGTTTTACCTAACCGACATCGGCCAAACTTGACCGACGCTACGTCACATCGTCATGGAAAACCCACGACTTCCCAAAACCCCCATTTTCTAAAAATCACCCCCTTTCCCTTTTACCCCACCTACAATGACCTAAACTACCCCTGGACCTCTACCCACCCCACCTATACCATTTACTACCCTTCCCCTCCCTCTTTTTCCCGTTATTCCCCCATACCCAAATTTTATTTTTACCCACCCACAAAAACAAAACCCACAAAAACCTAAAATAACAATACTCAAACTCTAATCTATCTAATCAACAATGTAGAGTTGGGCTTACCTACTCACACATGCCCCACCATCTCGTGGCACATGTCACACTATGCTGGTGGCCCGCCGATCCCTCTCTGGCCTCTGCCATCACCTAAATAACTACTCGTAACCTCCGCCCAATCAAATCTCTCACCCTGATCCCATGGACCCACTGCTCACCAACCCAACCCTCGTCCAATCACACTACCAACTCACTGTCCCATTTCCTTCAGACACTTTTCTCTCTTTTCTCTCCTTTTTGTCATTTTCTCACTTCACAAATAACAAATGAATAATAAAAATGTGGATTTTTTTTTTTATAACCAACCCGACCTAACCGATGTCGGTTACCACTTGACCGCATCGCCATGTGCCCTACCTCACCATCATCAATTTTCCTATACCATCATTTTCCATGACCACCATCAATCATCCTCACCTACACATTTCCCTCAATTAAGCCCCTTTTACCCCACCCCTCACCCTGATCCATTACCCAACCCATTTACCTTACCTTTCCTGACCTCCTCATTTACTACCTCCATTTTTCCTCCTTTGGGGACTCATTATTTTACCCCTACCTTGGCCTTACCCATACCGTGACCTAGATATTTGGACCTGGACCATCGCTAGTGACCTTTGACCTCATGTGTTCGCTATACCTTGTGGCTATTACCTGTGTTGATTGACCTGATGACCCTACCTAGCCTATTTCCATGACCATTTATCCTTGACCCTACCTTTGGTGTACCGAACATACCTAAACATTCTATGCACCTAACCTACATTGTGTTTCTGACCATATCCTATACCTTGGATACTAGAATCACTTCAACCTTGTTTGGATAAACCTATCAACCTTAGATGATGTAGAGTTTTCTTGCTCTTCAACCCAGTAGCGTCTTTATAGTTTATACATGTGCGTGCATTTGACTATTGCTACCTTTGACCAGACCCATTACCTAGAATGGCCCGAGTAGACCTTTTACCCTTTTTCCCTAAGCCCACCTACCTTTTCCTCCCATTTACCTTTTATCAAACCACTCACCGATTCTCCCTTTTGCCTCATCGGCCCTAGTTTGAGGGGGATCACCTTCACCCACACATGGGGCAACCACATCTTTTTTTTTGTTAGCATGCTTACCAATACAAGCTACGCAACAAAAAGGGCAAAAATGTAGACACTAAAATTAGGTCACACTCCCTTTGGTCCTCGAAAATAAGCACCCTTCATCACATTCACCTAGCCATGACCCCTTTTCACCACTAATATTAATATTAATTTAATTAAATTAATGCATTATCCTCACTATATTTATTATTTAAATATCTTATTTTAAATAATATCCACACATGCAGATTCACTTAGACACCTCACCAAGCCAACTCAACCTAAGACCTATTCTTAGTAATTTTCCATAACTAACTAAGACTTACCCAAACCCTAAAAATCAATACCTACATTCCCTCTAACCACATTCCCGCATGCTCACAAGAGGCTCCTAGTCTAATCATGTGGGTTAATGACATGAGATATCGAGGAAATCAAGAGGATCTCCCTAGTTTAGTAAACCTAGGAAATCCAGCCTGACCGACGCCGCTATTACCCCTAATCATCACCGGTTAAGCCAGGAACCATCGTCGATTACCCTTTTAACCCCAAAACAACCTTATTCTAAAGGTTGGAAGTTGAAAGTTAGAAGCAAAAAGAGGTTGGCGAACATTATCACATCTTAGAGAGATAACACATCTTGAGAGAGTGAATTCTAGCGAGCCTACGCATGCAAGGAAAGAGATCAAGCATGTTTTCCTACACAGCCATCACAGGTCATGATCTCGATCTAGCCAAGAAAAGAGGAATGTACATGCAGCTCATGCAGAAGCTTTTCTTCCATTGGTGATCACTTGTAACCTTCAAACCCCTCATCAACACCTCCATCCCTCACACATAGGTATTCCTCCTACACTCATTACCCTATTTGTTTCACCAACACTCCAAAGAAATGATCTAAGAAAAATGTGAAACAACTCTATTTTCAAATCGTAAGATTCCTTCATTATCAAAGTGAAAACCTTTATACCTCGAATCACTAGAATCTACAAAGAAGCGTTGTCTTTACTTACCGAAAATAAGAATCAGATTCCATAACACTTTTTACTTCATCCTTAATTTGAGTTCTCAATGTTTTAAGAGAAGAAATGTGTATCCTACGAATTAGAGCATCACCACTCTATTTTATTTACCCTTGACATACTTGATGTCAAAATCATATCGAGACAGAAACTCTAACCACCTTTACTGTCTTGCATTAAGATTTAGATGAGTGAAGATATACTTCATTCCAAGATGATCAATTTTTAGTTCAAAAGGTTTACCAAGCAGGTAATGCCTCCAAACTTGTAATGCATGAACAATGACAACAAGCTCTAAATCATGTGGAGCATAATTCAACTCATGTAACTTAATTTTTCTACTTTTGTAAGCTATGACATGGCAATTTTGTAACAAAATACCTCCTAGACCTTCACCAGATGCATCAGTTACCACCATAAAATCTCCATTAGGATCTGGTACTACTAGAATAGGTGTTGAAGTTAACTGTTCCTTCAAAGTTTTGAATGCAATTTCACATTTCTCATTCCAAACAAACTTTTTATCCTTCTTCTGTAAAGAAGTTATTGGTGCAACCACCTTAGAGAAGTCTTTTACAAATTTCCTATAGTAGTTAGCAAGCCCCATGAAGCTTCTAACTTCATGTACATTCTTCGGTGCAGCCACTCTGTTATAGCTACAATTTTTGAAGGATATACAACAATTCCATTCTTACTTATTACATGTCCCAAATAGTGTACTTTTGTATCATAGAAAGAAAATTTAGTAGCTTACCAAATAATTATCTCTTTCTTAATATTTCTAAAACTATCTTCAAATGCTCATGGTGTTCCTCATTAATTTTAGAATATATATAAGAATTTCGGCCCAAGAATACGAGCTCAAATTTGTCTAATTATTCTTGAAAGATATTATTCATTAAATTCATAAATGTTGCAAGTGTGCATTTGTTAATCCAAAAGGTAAAACCATGAACTCATAATGTCCATACCTTGTTCTGAAAGTTATTTTATGAATATCCTCATCCTTAATCTATAATTGATGATATCCAAATCGAATATCTATCTTAGAATATATCGATGCTCCATGCATCTGATCAAATAAATCATCAATCCTAGGGAGTGGGTATCTATTCTTGATTGTTGCTTTGTTTAACATTTTGTAATCAATGCACAATCTAAGTGTTCCATCCTTCTTTTTCACAAAAATTATAGGTGCTCCCCAAGGTGAAACACTTGGTCTAATCAAACCTTTAGACAAAAGTTCCTACAACTGAGCCTTAAGCTCTACTAATTCTATAGTAGTCATTTGATATGGTGCTTTAGAAATAGGTTCGGCCTGTGCTTGATTTCAATCGTGAATTAAACTCCCTTTTGGGTGGAAGACCTGACAATTCTTCTAAAAATACATCACTGAAGTCTCGTAACAATGGATATCGTTCCATAACATCGTTGTTCTCTTCAGTTGTTTTAGCAATTTTTACTACATATAAGGTACAACCTTTATTTTTGGCCTTTTTAAGTTGCATAGTTGATGCTTTTCTAACGTAAATCTCATGTTTCACACTTGAATATCGATGTTTTCTACAGTCATCTAAACAACTAATGTGTTAGTCAAAATAGTCCAATTTGGCCTTATGTTCTGCTAACCATTGACACCTATGATTACATCATAAGACCCCAAAGGTGAAACATAAAGATCAACTTCAAGTGGAAAAGTTAGGTAAATCAAAGGTTGCTCCAAAAAGACACATACTAACCGTATGAAAAGCATTGTTTCCATACTGCATAGTCCATGTTTTATCCATGTTTCTATCTTTTCTTTTAATTTTGATGTTAATCTATTAGAAATAAAACATTCAAGAGCTCCAATATCAAAAAGAATATTTACAGTAAACCAAATAACTTACCTAGAACTTCTATAGGCATGGCTTGTTTCTCACCTCCTTGTCACCTATCTAGCAAAGGTGTATCTTATGCTATCGATTATGATCATCCTTTTTCAAAGGGAACTGATTTGCATAATGATATTTTCCATAGTTATAATAGCCTCCTACAGGTCCCTTCCTAGGCTCGGGTTTATTTCTAGCCTTAGAGTTATGGTTCTGACCCCCATAGGACTTCTGTCTATTATTATTGTTCCTAGAAAAGTTGTTCCATGCATTACTAGTAGACTTGTTTGTTGCTACTTTCTTATTAGTATCAGATGAAAAATTACTTTTCATTTCGAATTTCTTCCATGGTCCTTTCTTGGGTGCAAGAGATGATGAAGAGGAGTTAGGAACTTTCTTCCTTACTTCCTCCTTATGAGTAGAAATTGCCTTTAATTTATGTTCCTACCTTATGGATTTTTCAACAACCCCTTCCATTGTGGTTGGGTTGTGAACATCCACCTCTCCTCCTATAATAGGATTCAATCCCATGATGAATTTCCATATCTTGAACCTCTCATCGCATGGTACTAAGGTACATACTTAAGGAGTTTTGTAAATCGCTCCTCCAAGACTCGATTATAATTAGCCTTCCTTGAGCTAAGGTCTAGAATTTATTCATTTTTTGATCATAATAAAGTTATGGCAGCCAACGTTTCCTAAAGTAACCTTTAAATTGATCCTGTGGATATTAGTTTCATCAATGTTTAACTCAACCTTATGACTATCCCACCATGATGATGCTTCATGAGAAAGCTGATATGCTCCCCATATTGCCTTTGTTTCTTCTGAGAAATTCCTTATTGTAAAGTATTTCTCCATTTCCTTGAGCAGTTCTCGCCCCATCTCTTAATGTGGTGCCATCAAACTTGGGTGGACTTATCCTTTTATATCATTAGTGAGTTCAACCTGCTAGCCTAGCCTTTTTTTCTTAGGTGAACAGTATGTTCACATTGTTATTATCAACACCTACATTGGTGTTGTCCCCAGGAGGTGGCTAATTGTTGTTTTCAGCATCATCTTCCTCCTCATTTCCCATTACTTGTTGTTCAAGTATAGCCAAACAATCTCTTGTGTTCAATAGGGAAGCAAGGATCTCATCGAGTTTCTAGGTAGTTACTGCTCCTTCCTCAGGTGGAGGGTTATTTGCAACATTTCCTCTTGTTCTAACCATTTTTTGTTACAAGAAAATTTAAGTTTCATCGGATTATGGACATAGTAGGTCCAAGAGCCGCAACCTTCGACTTTGATACCAAGATGTAACATTCCCATTTTAAGACTTTAGAAACAAGGTATTTTTTTCTACATAATGTTCACAGTTCTAAATAAAAATTATTTAGAATACACATTCCATACCAATCAATCTCATAACAAGAGATAACCATATGCAAACTATAAATGACTCGGTGATACACCGATCTATTCATTCCATGACTTGATTACCTTCCGATCTATTCATGTTTAACTTTGAGTATTGAATACTTATTGTATACTTTGTATATTTTGTTTTCCTACCTTAATCGGGTCTCGAGTGATCTTGTTTAAAGAACATACCGAATATTTGTTACCAATATTCATCGATATCACGTTGCTTTAAATCGAGGATATAGGTCAACACAACCAACAACTTGCGATACTTTGGCCAAAGATTTACAACATACTATGTATGTCACTATTCCTAGATGACATACTCATCATTTTGGAATATGTCCTTCACCTCACTCCTCTGTTATCTAGAATGGTCTTTACTAACTACTTCCCGTCCACTTTTCCAAGGTTTAACCATAACCTAGTTTAGGAACATAGTCTATTATAGGGAGACATTCTTGATGACTTAGGGTAAAAGGGCATACTCGGTTGACCTAAGTCAACTGGATGTACAAAGGTACCCTGAGTTATTGAAAGTTACTCCCTATCCTAAACATGCTACTAACTTGACCTAGAGAAAACTAAGTTGAAGTCCTTATTGTGTGTAGATCTAGATGATCAATATAAAAGGGTGTTGCCACATGTCAACTGCAATGATGTATCCTCGAGAAGACCCTATTCTTCTCGAAGGTACAACCCTATAGTTGGTGTGTGCCAAAGATCCTCACGTAAACTTCCTCATCATGATGTACATACCCCAAGGACGTTATTAATGTTAAATTAATTTGGATTTTATAACAAGTTACATCATCTATGCTAAACCCTAATACAACACTCCTTAAGTCCTTGTTCTATACTTGAATCAATTAAGCATTAAAGAACTTCCTTTAACTCATGATTACTTTTAATGTTAATTTATTTAGTTTAACCAAAATTAACCAAAATAAGACAACAATATCATAATTTCCATTAAGTATAACTTAACATTGATAAGGTGTATCAAGCAAATTAGTTCAACTAGTGGTAGACTTTATAAGAAATGAAGTCTGCCATTAACGATCATATTACCATTCTTTGAGTTACATTTCATTTAGCGAGGAAGAACCTTCCTCTATTTGATTAAGTGTTAGGTTTTTCAAATCCTTCTTATCTTTCACAAGCTCTATAGTTTTATCACGTAATCATTACACATTTCAATACTATATTCTAATTATTTAGATAAGGTTGTTAACTTATGCAACTTAACAAGTCGCATCTTATTAAGGGAGATTAAATTAATTCCCTTTTTATCTAAATTATAAATTTTATCCGAGTTAGGCATATAATGATATGAATAATATCATAAATATAGAGATTCCATCTTCTTCATAAATCTAAGATAGTTTACACAACCAATACAAGTAAATCCCTCAAAGATTCAATTCCTCATTATAAACTTATTCATTTACAAGGCTATGTATTTTAAGCATGTTGTATAACAAACAACCTTCATTCCAAAAAGAATACAACTTTTCTTTTTCAATACAATTCAAGAATGAATCAAAACTCTTTACATAAGGTTCAAAATTAAATAACCCAATACAACATGAAAGTTCCTATCTTCTTTAATCACTTACGATGTCCATATGCAAAATTGCTAGCATGGCTCGGATTCAATGAATTGAGCATAATAAGAACTAAGTATTAAAGTAAAGTGCATTCCACTAATTTCTTCAAGTAAACAACTTTTCTTTCATGAAACAATTGAAAACATCATGCGAGATAATCATAATTAATAACATCTAGAAAGAAGTACAATTAAGAAATCTGAATTTACTTTTAAGAAAGGAACATATCATAATCGCAACATCAAAATTATACCAAGACTTAATTGATCCTATCAATAACTATTAAATAGTCAACAAGTCGGCCATTGAATTATTTCATAAATTCATAAGGATATAAGGGCACATTTAACTTTTTCCCAATCTGCAAGGAGTTAGTTACAACATATCGATATTAGTATGTTTCATCCCTCCATATAGACAAAGAAGTGAATCAAATAATGAGAAGTTCAATCAATAAACTTATCAGCCAACGAAAAAGGATCTCATACCAACAAGGACCCAAACCATATTTCATTTCATTTATACTATGAAATGAAATCCATCATCTAATACAAACTTAGAAATTCTTAAGCTAGTTTCCAAAAGAGAACTCAAAACCGAATGCACAGTCAAAGCCCACATACTTCCAATTTCCATACAAACCTTCCATGAAGACCTATTCTCATTCACCTAGCTCAAATCCAATATCAAATCTTAGAAGAAATACACAATACAGTCCCAAACTGTAGAATGCCCCAAGAGAGTATAATTCTTTCTCTTTAATACATGGTGGTTCAACAATGATATAATAGTGGAGTAAAATTCCTCCAATCAAAAAATATTGAAAAGTCACAACAACTCTCAACTCGAAGACTGAATTCCCATTACAAACATTAACAACAAACTGCAAATGAGAAGGTAGTTTGAAATCCCAAGCAAGAGCCACATTACCAACATCTAGATAAGTGATACTGTAACTTTTTAAACCACATACAAAATAACAAGTTTAAAATTTAGCATTCTACAAAACCCACGACTCAGATGGAAGTAATAATTAAATAATTCGATAAGACAAGTTCTATCCTACCTTCTTCCAACTTGATTGAACAAAATAACCACAAACCTCTCTAGTTCCTTTTAAAGTCATATGATAGGTAGGGATCATTCAACATAAAGGAATAAAAATGAAATAATAGTAATTCCTAAAACCTCTTTCATCTATACGACTGTCCCAAAGCAAGCTGTTATTCCAATTCATTTATTTCAAAAGAAATAAACAGTCAAGTTCAAGAACACAGTGTGGTCTTAAAGGCCAAAATCATACAACCGTTCATTCTTAAAAATAAAAACAAAGGAGCCCTCAAAAGAAGTTACATGGTCCAACATCTAACCAAAAAAACCACAAGAGTCCCTTCCAACAAATAGTAATAAATGAGATTGAAGTTTTTGAATTCATAATACCGTAAATATACAACACGTTGGTTTCCAGATACAGAATCAAAACAACCAACAATGGAATACCTGCACTGTGTTAAATACATGCATCGATCACAAGTTCTAACAACACAAGCTCAAATACGAGTTTAAAATAGAATCCCATGGCCCTAATAAAAGCTCGAATAAACACCAACACCCTATTATGGGTTCAAGCCTTCCATTTCCCTAAGGAAGAATAAAACCTCAGTTAAGAGCTTAAGTACAGGGCACAACGCAACAACTCAACAATGAATTATGTATTCATAAGAACTGTATACAAGTTCAGTTGTTGAATATGAAAATTCAACCAAGGTTCAAAACTTCAATAAGTTCAAACACAGTCCAAACAACACACGGTCCCAATAAAGCTAAAACAAATCTCGAGCTTCAATACAAGTTTAGAGAAACTACGGAGTCCCACTTCAACTCATGAAACACATGACTGAACAGAGATTCAGAACCCAACAAGCAACTAGTAAGCTCATTCCACATTATTTTTGGATTTAATAAAACAAAGCTTCCAATACATGTTATAAGCTTCAAAAAAATTTACGTAACTACAAGTTCAAGTTACTGAGTTTCAAAAAATTTCACATGCAAACCTTTGACAATTGGTTCAGCAGAAAGTTCAAGAACTACTAATAATAGCAAAGGATTCATTTTCAAAACCACAAAATTTTCAAGAATACAAGCAAGTAAATAACCAGATACATCATTTAAATATATTTTTTCTAGTGAGCGGTAATTGTTTTAATGAATCATTTAGAAGACAAAAAAATCTTAATGGGTAGAGCCTATCATGCCTGATAGTGCCTCTACCAATTCGAAGAAGACTTCCAGCCGAGTTTCCAACACCTCTTCTTCTCCAAGCAAGATCAAACAACAATAATCTTTTTCCACAGTGCCTCTTATACATTCCTCGAACCAAAAATAGATCAAAGAATTCAAAAATAGCCACTAAGTGTAGATCAAACTGCTAGTTCAAAAACTAGATAGCTCCATGCAGAGAAAAAATCATGAAGCATGCAAAGCAAAACAACCCCCAACAAATCCACTAGCATGCCTTCCAAGATGGCTTTCTCGCCAAACCCGAGGCATATTAATGCCATTAATTCTAAATTTCTTGCTTATATTTCCTTTCCACTACCATCCATAGTTGGTGAGACCTAATTGTACTTCAAAATGCATTTCCAAACTTAGAGATGCCTCCAAGTAGATTCCCTCTAAACCTTCACTAGCCCCTCGCCAAACTCGGCAATACTTTCATGCATTTAAAACCAAATCAAAACGAAATCTCATAAAAATCTTAGGAACCGCCACTTAGTTCCCACTTGCCAATGACCCATAGGTCCCCTTTCATATCCCATTAGTTTAGGATAGATAGAATTTAGCTTAGGTTAGATCTTAGGTTAGTTTAAATATATAACCTTAGGATATAACCCCAACAATAAATTACCACCCTAGGATAGGATGTAGATTTAACTAAAATAATAGGTTTAGAAATAACTTAACATCCCCCTAGGTTATTTCCTTTCAAGCTAACAACTTAGGTTAGATTGTCATCCTAACGTAAAGTGGTGTAGTAATAGTTAGGTAAATAACCCGAGTCTCGTATATATTAGGGAAGACCGTATAGGTAAAGGTTTCATAATAATTTCTTTTTCTCAAGAATCCGGAAGTAGGGTTTCTATTTCCCTTAATGCCATTAAGCACCCTGCAAGGGTCGATCAAGAAGAGCTGAGCACAACACAAAATAGAATGCAAGCACTATTTTCAAGATGATAAAGAATTTGCAACAAACACAAGTTTAGTCTGTTAAGTCTCTTAATCGATGAATGTTAGTTTTTCATTTAGTTTTGATAAGAAGATTTAAAACATACCTTGGATCAATGGAATTGATCCAAGGATGAGTCCAATTGCAAAGGATAAGTTTGCAACCATTCAAACTAGATTACAAATTTACTCATAAGAAGTGAAATAGATTATTGCAAGCAACAACAAACCAACCCTTCAATCAAAGAGCATAAATGATTCATCCATTTCAAGCATGATCTTCAACAGTCAAAAGAACACATCTTTATCAAGAAAATCACATGTCAACACTTGAAATGCAAAAGAGGAATATAACAATTGTCAACGGTGTTACAATATGAGTCTTCCCTAAATCTAATTAACTCAGTTTTCAGAACCTTCTGGAATTGTCAGATATTTAGTACTTGTCTGATAATGGATATTTGTCTATAAATTAGTAGCAAGCACCTGGGTGGTTAGCAATATGTGGCATGATTAAATCAGTACTACTCTCATGGTCTACTTGTACTATAGGATAAGTTATGAAGTAAGTAAATTGGAACTTACTTGTATGGAGTACTAATTTAGTAGAGAGAGTTAGGAAATAAGGAAATCAGTAATTTTATAACTTACTTGGATGTAGGGTAAGTTATGAAATAAGTGAATTTGAATATAACTATATGATTTACTCGAACAACATAAAAAGGTAAACATAGTTACTTCAAAGACCTAAGCTAATAAAGTATGGAAAGGGGTAAGTTGAATGGATTATGTGTTTTATCCTCTTATTCCTATATGAGTTATTAGTTGTTTGATGAATGAATAATTGATTGGTTATGTTGTTATTACTAACTTGTCTTTTTGTGTGGATTGTATGAATTATTGTAATGCAGCTTTTCATTTACTTAAATGATCAATGGCATAAACTATTAGGCATGGGATAAATATTTGTCATGCTTAGTTCATATGAACTGACAGGTGCTAACATGTTTTGCAGATGAAGCTCCGTAAGTTGGAAGGAAGACCAAAGTTGAAAAGTTATCATTATGACTGAAAAATACTGCTTCTATAAATGTAAACTATGGATTTATTACTGATTTGTCATGTTATCACAATAGACATGATTTAGATACTTGGTTGTAATTGTAATGATGGTAATCAATGGAAGAGGAATGTTTGATCTCTACTTAGTCTTGTTGTTATGCTAAGTAAATGAATGAGATAACAAGGTTAACAGTTATTGAAGGAATTCAAAGGAATGAGTGTTTACTGTAATTTTGACTATTGTCATCATGATGAGGGTTAAATGAATGAATTAGTAAGTCAGGGTGATAGTACTAATTGGGTTGCATCATGACTGTACATCTGTCTATAAATTAGAATGGTTCAATAATAATGAATATCACTTGAGGATATTAGTAATACGAGATTTGTATTGCCAAGATAAGTGGTAAATTTTCCTATGTGGAATTGACAAATGAAATATTATATCCTTAATGAGAAAGATGTATATAGTTGAGATAGATATTAAAATCATATTATAGGTCTAATATGAGTCATGTTGTGATAAAGCATCGATGAGTCAGATTGCTATGTGTAACGAAGTTTACTTCATTATTATGGTTACTGATTAACTGTTGGTAATACTACAGTTTAATGGATCAGATAATGATCAAAGGAAAAGTATTCCGATGTGATTATGAGGATGTCCATCGTATATATGTTTATTCTTCTTAATTCCTAGGTAAGGACATTGTTATGTTCTAAAAATCTTAAGTATCTCATTTCTTTGTAAGCCCTTATTTTATTGGGCATATGACTTTTGATTCATCATGCATAGGCAACTTGGGAATGTAAGGTTACCTAATCAAGAGTGAATACTAATCAAGGATTAAAAGAAATCAGGTTCTTTTTAAGGACAAGGATTAAAAGGAACCATGATGATCTCTTAGATGAAATCTTATGATTTAAGTTAAAATAAAGGGGAGAATCCCTTAAGGGTGGGTAAGTCTTAGGTGTTGAATCCTAAGGAAATACTTACACACTATGAACTTATCGTAAGTATCAATAAACAATTTATAATAAGTATGCTCAATTGAATGATTACAGTTAAGCATAAAATAAGAAAGATGTTGTACTTAGGAAGGAAGGTTAGATATCCTCATGTGTATGAGGAGTTCAATAGAAGGATGATATGTCCTTATACCTTCCAAGCGATAAGTGATTGCACCTTCTACATTTGTAAGGAATATAGAAGTATGATACCAAAGCTTCCCTAAGGTGATATAGATATATCAGTTTCATATAATGAAAATACTTTGGTAAGAAACATAGGCTTAATGGTTAAGAAAAGAAAGTAACTAATTGGCAATAATGAACTTAAAACAATTATTGCTTTGATTCCATTTATGGTTGTCTCTAGCTTGCAATCTATTAAGGTAATTAAGATAGTTTGAAAGAACTTAATACTCTTAAAGCTAACCGTGGTAAGACCTTGGTGGTGACTCATTCAAGGAGGAATAGTCACAAGACCTTAGAGTGACTCATTCGAGGAGGAATAGTCACGAGACATGGACTATCTTGTTATGGTTTTAAATTTATGTTAAAAAAAAAAGAAAGATACCCTGCTCCAATACGGAACACTTGGTGAGCTAACTCACTACATCCACTACACAGTCGTATCCTTGTAAGGATAGCTGTCATTATTTGGATATTGTTGCTTAGTAGTTGTGCGGAGTTACCTCTTCAAGAGTCTAGATTGCAGCAGGGAATTGAAATAAGTACAAACCTTGATAGAGTTACAAACACATATTTGACCTTCCAAGTACGCACCTTATATCAAATTATGATGGATACAGGGAGGGGAAGTGGTCTGGTAGCAAGGTGAATTGTTACAAAGACACTTACTTTCCCATAGGCATCATAGAATGACATAGAGGTATGTCTTTGCATGGGTTAAACTAGATTTGTACCTTGTTCAAGACTTGTAGTTGTTTACAGCATCAATGACTACAAATCCATATAACTGAACAAGTGAATAAGGTGAGATGACAAGATTCCAATGGCGAGTGTGCCGTCATGGATTCGAGCATGGCATACATGACTCAGAAACCTTGCGCAAGGTAGTGTAACTACTGATTACATTGTCGAGATTTCACCATTATCTAAGCTGTGAGATGCCTGTGGATTTCATAGGTGGAACCCAAGTACACACTTAGGGGTTATCACTTATATATCATATCCTGTTAAAGGGAACCAAAGGGATACATTTTATGTATGGATTGTAAAGAGAATTGAGGGAGAACGAGTAAAGTTCAGTATTCTCTCATACAACTACACATGGTTCATGATAGTTATCAGAAATGGATTGCATTAAGACTTATGTTGGATTTAAATATATGGGTATTTAAATCAGCTTCATAAGGTAAGATAAAAAAATTCTATAGGATTGAAGTGACAAAAAGTGTATGTTACATTTTGGTATCGTGGTTGAAGGTTGCAGCTCTTGGACCTATTACGTCCTTACGCTTACTAAATTCGGATATTTAAAAAAAACTAACAATCCTTCATTGCACACTAAGTGTGAATTGGATCAGCTAAGATAAATAAATTAAGTTGAATGATAGCAACCATCAGAGGATCTACTTGATGGAATGAACTGTCTCAATGACATGATTCAAAACTTAAGTCTAAAATGACTTATAAACCCGCTTAGGGTAGAAAGAAGTAGATAAGAAATAATTATCTACATAAGTAGCAGACAAACAAAAGGAAAGGGGAAAACCTTCTTAAATGAAACCTGCACTTTAACAAACTGATTTTTGGAATGATCCGGTAATATATGGAATTCTAGGTCATTAAGGTCAAAGAAATCTAGAAATTTTGCACTAAAATTCTAATGAGTTGAAGAAAATTGATAATGAGCATTAAAAGGATTCTGGAGCCTTGGATATGTTTCTAGGAGAAAGCCTTTTGGGTGACCTGCTTGGTCAGGAAATAGTGAATGCTTTAGGTCATTAAAAGATGAATACCAACTCAAGGATATTATCTTCTATGAATGGGAAAAGATAATCTATATTATTTTAGTCTTCCATGCACTTTGTGTACCTTATGGGAGATAAGAAAGGAAGGAATGGATACCGAGCGTAAGATTTGTATTCTTAGGAAAAAAGGTGGAATTGAGACCATTTCTTGTGAATAATTGACATATTGCAAGTATGTTTAAGTTTTATCTTCCCAAATTCTCGATAATCATGAATTACAGGTTGGTAATCATTTGAACTAAGAAGTATGCATGGATTGTCTCTTTTCCTTCTTGCTACTTATTTCATTTTGTTCATGTGTGAACAAAATTACTATCATTATTATGTTGGCAGCCTTGTATAACTATTCTTAATATGAATGATGATGGGGATCTGCATTCTCATTCTGTGATCACCCATTAAAATATGGGCATCTAAGTTATTGGCATGAGTGTAACTCTCTTGTTTGAATAATGTTATTTAGTTTTTGGTTAAGTAATGAGTATGGTTGATCATTATATAGCTTGCAAAATATTGATTATAATAATTCAGATATGACTAATTGCTTTGTGAGTTAGTAGTCATGTTCTTCTATTTTATACAAAAGTATATACACGCTGATACTCCTGAGAGTATATGTAATTTGGTGGGTATCACCCAGTCAACTTAGTTTTGTTTTTACAAAATTACAACCTCGGGGTCAAATACTTGATGAGGATTTGTGAGGTTGATTTCTTTCCTTTGTAAGGTATTACCTGGTCAGACCATTTTGTGTCAATTCCATGGTATTTGGGATGGATGAAAGTTTGATCTTTCAGCTCATTGGGGATTTCTTGAGTAATTTCAGATTGCTAATTCTCCTTCTTGATGTAGATGTGTCAATTATATTTATGGTGAGATTGGGCCTTGGAAAACCGTAAGACATTTGGTATTGTCTTAGTCTCTGTACTTAAAATAATACCATAACGTATTATGTTGTTAAAAAAAAGAGTGCATTCCTTTGCCTTCTTTCTGAGACTTGTTGGAATAGTAATCTCACCTTCATGAGTAATCATGGTAATTTATACGTATATAAGAACCTGTTATGAGTTCTTCAACCTGATTCTCTATCGCAAATAATAGAATATAAGGATAGAATAGGTAATAGTGACAGATTTACTATCCCTTTAAGTGTCTATTTGGAAGTAAAGTTCTGGTTAAATGAATGACATTCATTGATAAAGGTCCGAGCATGACCTCAGACACAGATAGGAGTAAGTCTTATATAAATCTGCAACTTAGTCTTTCTATTCTTATATGTGGATTCCATCCACTAAAATGATCTTTAAACAATTTACTTGCATCCTACTAGAAATATTGTTGCAAGTTATAAAAGATATAAAGAACTTTATTCTTGACATTTTGAAAGGTTTAAAGGTAAGAAAGTTGTAGCGGACTTCTACAATCCTCTAGACCTCTTTCTTTAGGATAGAAAAAAAATCTATTAATACTTGTTTGTGAGCCAGTGCTTGTTAAGAGTTCCTTAATAAACAATGTTGATGGCTCATTATGCTGGGAAAACCAATTTAATGGTGTTTTTGATCAAATAAGATCTTTGAGGTAGAATGAGAAAGTTGTGAAGAGGTGGTAGATAGCTGATATATGAAATATCCAAGTTATAATTCAATGAACGGTTGACTGTATCTTGCTTGCGGAATAAAGACTGCGAAGTCTTGACCTATTAGTAGGGAGTATGTATCTAGGAAAGCACATTTTTAATGTAATGATTAAGTGTCGGGTGATCAAATACAAGTACGTGAATGAGAAGTAGACACTTAGTCCTTTGTGCTTCTGATGTCCGAATAAGATAAAGGACTCATAACCTCCTTATGAGGTAATTGTTGGATTAAGTAGGCATCCTCTCTCTCTGAAGAGATAATTGAGTATGACTTATATCATAATGGATGCTTGGCATATGCCAGATACTATGGAAGGCTAAGAAAGTCTGGACTTATATATATTTATAAGTATGATCAAGTATTGGTTATGGCCTTACTTAAATTTGGATCTTATTATGATGGATTGTAATAAGAAGTAACTCGAATGATAGATTGTATTAAAGATTATACAAGCGTTCATCTTGAGCTGGGAAGTATAACTGTCTTAATTCATATAAGTTATTACGGTTTATAACTTAAAGGTTTTTGATGAAAATGAATATACCTTATGTCGGGTATTAATGGACTAACCGGGAATAAATAGATTGGTGAAGTCATGGTTATAAACTTCTATGGATTGAAAATAATGATACAACAATAGGTGTAAAGTCTTCTAAGGCTATAATATTGTTTGTATAGTTTTGAATCTTCTTGAATTGATGATAGTTAGTTGTGATTGAAAGGATTAATGTCTATTCCCTATTTTATAGTCCAAGGGATACATTATAAAACAATTGATAATGCTTATCTTACACCCTCTTAACTGGATAAGATGGGTAAAGACTCTTCTTGTTGATAGAGTGGACTCTTGACTGATATTAAAAGGAGACAAACCAGATTTATGAGTCATTGCTAGAAGCAACTCGAGCAAATAAAAATTGCACAAGGAAAAAGGAACATTGGAAAAAGGACAATGCTTCCTAGAATAAGTTTTCCTTTTACAACTTGATGTGACTATGTGTTGCATATATTAAACAATATTGCATGTGGGGATGGGCTGTAATATATATATATGTATCATATGTGTGATAGTTTTTGCCTTTGGACGGTGGATACAACCAATAAGATTGTATTAGATAGATTCAAAAAAAAACTGGAAAAACAAGTTAGTAACGAAACAAAAACAACAGTTTGTTGTTGATTTCAGATTATAAAAACTTGTTTTCAATTTATTCTGGTGTGTATATTTCAGTTGTCAAATGATATGATTGTCCGTAAAGGATAAGGATTTTGAATGAAATTCTAATTGAATGACTGGTTTTCCGTTAAAAGGCTGTTAAAAGCCAATACATATGAATTTCATATCTGAGAAATTATAACTCTAATGAGAAATGATGAATGGTTCTTTAATGGATTATTGATATAACCTATATATGACTGTTTCGATTTTGACTATTAGGAGAAATCATCAGACGATGATTCATTAAGGGGGTAGGTATGTAATACCCCTAGATTTTTGTTTTTCATGTTTGGAAATTGTGTCATGATATTGAAGGAATGTCGAGGGTGAGACAATAAGCCTCGTTGCATAGCTATATGTATAGTTGCATGCACGAATGTATGTCCTAAGAAGGGTATACACACATACATGTAATTACACACACAACCACTTGACATCACTTATTTCTTTAGCAATAAAGACCCTTAATTAACTTGAAATTCTCATCTTACCTTTGTTTCTGATAGGAATGTAAGGAATACTTACGTTGATAAAAATATGAAGTTGACGAAGTGAGTTGTTTGTTATCTCTTGCTGAACTTATTTGAATTATGTAAGCATGGTTTCACATCATTTGTTATTGGTCACCTGCTTTTTCGTAAAAGACAACTTGATGTAAATTGATATCTTTATTGATCATTGTTTGTAATGATTGACAATGATAACTTCTATTCTATAATGAGTAGTGATTGGTTAAGGATGACTAGAATTACTCTTTGCTAACAAAGTGTTATGTCAGCAAGAAACAAGGTTAATGCTAATTGGATGACCGCTCTCGGGATGAAAGTTGCAAACCTTGTATGTAAATACTACATGAGTAATCTGGTTCATCAAGTATAAAATATTATGTATGGTTCATCTGTCTTGGATTATCATTATTTTTCTAGTGGTTCAACGATGTTGCAACCCATTCAACTATCATTAAATTGGGAAAGGATGAATTTATAAACAAATACTTCGGTATATAGCTTTGTGTGAAAGTTGGTTTGGCAATCAATTTTGTTAGCCTAAATATTGATAAACCTAAAATGGAAACATTTTATTCTTATTTAAATCATCGGTCAACCAAGGCCATTGAGTGAATTGTTATTCTTGGAATTATTCCAATCTCGGAACAAGGACTTGAACTTTACTTGGGATATAAGACATGCAGTTTTGGGTAAGTTTGATCGATTATTGTAAATATTAAAATTGGTCATTTTAAACCCATGCATTACTAAGGCTTATGTTTCAATTAAGCCTTGACCTTGCATAGACTTCATGCATGTCATAATTTGGTGGAAAGTTACGTGTTAAGTGGAGAAATAGTCATCATGCAAGCATATTCAATTTAGAATCTTATCTCCATGCAAGAGTTTGACCAAGCAATGGGATATTATTGGATTCCATCATGCAATAGAGGAAGTAATATATATATTTTTAAAAACCCTGCTAATTCTAGAGGGAAGCATTGGCGGCAGAGGATTAGTTTTTAAAACTACCAACAAGGCACTGCATTCTTAAATGCATTAAGTGCGCATTTACTTCATTGGGAATGATGAAACTTCTTGGTGAAGCCAACAACATGCATTCCATTTGGTCGTTCTTGTTTTTGGTTTGAGAGGTTAAGTGGAAATGAGGATAACTACAGTCGAACTCTGAAATTTTTGAGAGGAGACTCAAGCTCCAACTCCAGTCTTTTACATGCAAGTATAAATCTGTTATGAGGTCATCAACTTGTGTTAAATATGTATTTTGGGATCATTTTGGGAGTTGTGAGTAGATTTTAGTCTCCATTTTTGTGCAAAGCTTGTGAGATGATTCAGCTGGAAGAGCCGCTTGGCCTAGAATGTTTTGGGTGAATCGATTGATAATGTTTTCCAGGCATGATAAATCTCTATCCCTTCGCTATAGTAGTTTGTTCCATTGCAAATTTATGTAAATGAAATTCCTTGCATAAGTTTTGAAAGTTAAAACAATTTGGGTTTTTGGGTTGCTAAATTATTCCAATAGTATGTCAGGTATGTAATAGAGTTACCTAATAATATTAAACATGTTATAGTTTATAGAACTCCTTCTTCGTATTCACCCTTGGTCATGTGAATTCTTGTATTGTTAGCCTAATAATTGTGAGCTAAATAGCCTCAGTTGCTATGACTCGCTGTAATGAGCTTAATAAAAACTCCTGAATTCTCATGTAACTACTTATAATTTGAAGCGTAGTATTTGGGTATGTAGGGTGTGTACGTTTTGGATGGCCAACAAAACCTTGTTGGGAAACGTGGTGAATACCTGAATCTGGGTATTATCATGTCAATAGCCTAATTAATGTATAATGGCAAATGAAACTCTGGAATGAAATATATGTGGAACCTCGGTTATTTATTTACTGAGCTTTTAGTGTTAGGGATATGAAGTAGAGTTAAAATGAATATTAATAAACGAGCTATAGCTAAATTGTTTGCCACCAGTGAATACACCGTGGTAATGTGAGTTAATGATTTATTTCCTTTACTGTAAATAATTTTATAACCAGTAAATGGATGTGTATGTATTTACGTTTTTATGGTTAAAATAATCCATGGTAAGGGAATATGTTGAACTCCTGATCCTGGGTCTTTATCGAAGATTGTTTGATAAGTGTTTGGGGAGGGAAGGAACTCCTATAACGACTTACCATATGGATCATGGCTATGGTCGTACTATGATTTAAAGTGTTTAAAAATATGTTGATAAGATTTTAAGAAATCAGAACCACGATTCGATTATGAATTGGTTAGGAGCTTGGCATCCTGAGCCTTGTTTTGCAATTTTGTGATCTTTGATGTCCTTAAACCGACCACAGAGATAGTTGTCTCTTTCGGTGGGAAGTAGGTTATAATGAAAAAAGGGGTCCTACTCACCATTCAGTGTGACATGAGAAGTGTTTGGAAAACATGCTCTCGTAAATTTTACTGGTTTGAGAACCCTAAGGGATAGCGAGTATTTTTCCTCCCTTGGAAGAGGAAGTTCACAAATGTCTTGGGGTTAATGGGAAACTAAGTAAATCCCTATTCTACCATAATATCTTACTGTGCTAAAATATTGTGTACTATGGATATGGGGAGTTAGTTCGATTTTGTGTTTATCTTTAATTATTATGTGATACATATATCTAACATAATATTATGACTTTTGAAGTTACCAAACTGGTCATATAGAGTTTTGTGGCTAAAATTAAGGGAGCTACTTTCAGCTGATCCGACGTATGTGTGTAACATTCCCACTTTTAAGAATTTAGAAACAAGGGAATTTTTTTTTAACATAATGTTCACGTCTTCTAAATAAACATTATTTGGATACTACATCCACTACACAGTCGTATCCTTGTAAGGACATCTATCATTATTTGGATACTAATGCTTAGTAGTTGTGCGGAGTTGCCTCTTCAAGAGTCTAGATCAGTAAAGCAGGAATCAAATAAGTACAAACCTCGATAGAGTTACAAACACAAATTTGACCTTCCAAGTATGCACCTTATATCAAATTATGATGGCTATGGGAGGGGAAGTGGTCTGGTAGCAAGGTGAATTGTTATGAAGACACTTACTTTCCCATAGTCATCATATAATTACATAGAGGTACGTCTTTGCATGGGTTAAACCGGGATTTGTACCTTGTTCAAGACTTCAGAGCTATTTAGAGCATCAACGCATAAATCCATATAACTAAACAAGTGAATAAGGTGAGGTGAAAATATTTCAATGGAGAGTGTGCCATCATGGATTTGAGCATGGCATACATGACTCAGAAACCTTGCACAAGGTAGTGTAACTGCTGATTACATTGTCGAGATTTCACCATTATCTAAGTTGTGAGATGCCTGTGGATTTCATAGGTGGAACCTAGGTACACACTTAGGGGTTATCACTTATATATCATATCATGTTAAAGGGAACCAAAGGGATACATTTTATGTATGGCTTGTAAAGAGCATTGAGGGAGAATGAGTAAAGTTCAATATTCTCTCATACAAGCTGCACATGGTTCATGATAGTTATCGGAAATGGATTGCATTAAGACTTATGTTGGATTTAAATATATGGGTATTTAAATCAGCTACATAAGGTAAGATAAAAAATATTTAGGATTGAAGTGACAAAAAGTGGATGTTACACTAACCCACCACCTCACCTAGCCACCTCACATAGACACCTCATCCAACCACCTCACCCTAGACCTATTCTTGGCATGTTTCCATAACCAATAATAACTAAGTCTTACTTGCCTTAATGAGCTAAGATTTGTTCTAACCCTAGAATCAATTCTATAACCATATTCCCACTCATTAGAAGTGAAGTTGTCATTCTAACTCCGTGAGAATAAACCAATCGGGCCCAAGAAATTAGAAATATCTTCCCATTTTAGTAAACCTAGGGAATCCCACCTTAACCGATGTCACCACCCCTAAACTAACATCGGTCAACCCGAACCATCATCGCTACCATTTATTCACCCAAACAACCTTGTTTTTTGGGGTTGGCATATTCTCGGGAGAGCAAGGAAAGGAGATCAGGGCGCTACATGCAAGCAAAAATAGTATCCTTTCATGTATCCCCACATCCGAGCCATGACCAAGACAAATTTTTGAGGCATTGCACTCACTGGAATCATTCTAGGAGCCAATCAAGTTATGATATCCAACACCATTCTTCTGATCAACAACCACCTCCATTCAGCCATCTAAATCTACATCACAAGAAGTACATCTATACCAAGATTGTCTATTATATGATAGTTAATTTTCTTCATCCCCTGTCATTAGTTTTATACTTTTAGATGTTCATTCCTCCATTGCTTAATAGCCTACAATCCCACCATTTCCCTTACCCACACCACCAAATCACCATTTTGACCTAATATCCATTTCTGAGTATACCTGAGATCTCCATAGACCTTCTCATCCACTCTCCCAACCTCATTTGACCTCAACTCAGCCCCTACCATTTGATCTATTCGAGTTTCTTTTATCTCGACCATACCGACACCGAAGCTACCCATAACCATCGTTAATCACACATAAACTTGCATCGGTCATACTTGATCAATGCGTAATCTCCGTGTTTTACACCTTGACCAAGAACAAACCCAACAATCATCTCACCTAAACAACCTAGAACCGACTTGACCATTTCCAAGACCTTACCAACTACCTACCTTTCTAATCTTACCATAGCCTAGCCTATTATGTTAAGATTTGCTTATAGTACTTGAATGAGATACCTAAATCATATCAACTATAGTAGGAATTTGTTTATTTCTTGCATTAACTTGTTTTAAACATTAGATCGACAATCATCTAGAAGTATCACACTTCCCGTAACTGAAGCATACGCTTAAAGCAGTCCATTACATATATCATTTAACCGTCTTTTGTTGTATTTTTTCTATTACGGAAGTTCCTCCTAGCTAAAAGGAGTCTCTCACGATAGGCACTGGATCAAGAAGTCGTAATGCACAAAAACCATCAAATGACCAACATTTAAATCGGTATTCCTCCTCGCCTTTACCCTTATCTATTTTGTCATTACTTCAAAATGTAAATAAAATGGTGAACAGAGAGATTCTTTGCTATTTTTCATTAGAATTATACGAGTGGCTGGTTTCTTATGCATATAAAAGGGATTGGAGATATCGCGCACTTGTCTAGATGCAGGAAGAATTTTAGGCCCTTTATGATGTTGATTTGATTTGGACACATGTTGTGGATACTTGGTTTTGTGGTGTTCTAAACAGTTATATTCTGGAGTATTAAATTTCCACTTATTCTTTCCCAGAGGTAGCGGAATTCAAATTTTTACAATATCCAAGGGGAACTTACTCCGCAAGGCATTCCACCGGCGATAAAAATTTGATGGTAACCTTTAACTTGTAAAGAAAACCAAAGGCTAACTAAACCCCACTATACACGGGGTAGAGTATGTTTCGCGAAAGATGGAAGACCTAGAGGATCGTAAAGGTAGAGAGAATAAAGGTGGCTTGAGTATAATGAGGCATGTGAGAGGGAAATATAGATATAGTGGGATGTCAGCAGAGTGAATTAATTGGAGAGAGATAGATCGCAAAGGATTTGGAGCTCATGTAGAAGGCATGGAGCTAGAGCATTAGAACTCCCCCATTTGGGAAAGAATGATAGAAATCCCTCACCTTACGTGGAAGTACATGAGTAGATATGACCTGGGCCACAAAGGCAGCATTTGAATCTACCTAGAAACCTAGTCCTTGACTTGGTTTTTGGTATCTAGTATGACAAGTAGTCAGAGAACATAATTTAGCAGTGGGAGAGCAGGAGTATGTCACATAACAAGTACATCGATGATGGGAATACATATCTGTTGTTGTTTGGAGATACCTTTTAGGTGCATCATCCACAGAGAATTCGAGCACGTAGAATTTGGGACTCACTTCGAGAGTGGTAACACTTCACGCTGCATATAGGGGTTTAATTTAGTACTACTTTTGGGACACAGGAAGTACATCCACCGGTCCTTTTCTCGCAAATAAGCAATTATAGGATCGAGAGGTATAAATGGTTCTATTTTCGGTGGATCTGATGTTTCTGTAGAGGTAAAGGAAACACAAGATGCTTTGGATAAGGTGGGTAAGGTTCGCATCAACCCCGTGATTATTTACATGGAGATGTCTCTTCATCTCGGAAGAATATAGGGGCATATAATATATTTTTGAACATGTACACATGTGTGAAATACTATGGCGTGTAAAGGGGATCAAGGCTTTTGAGGTCTTTGGGAAAGTCAATTTATAACTACATTATAAGGACGCACACACAGTCGGTACAAAAAGTTTGACTCCCCGATCGTATTTGCGTAGACTATGCAAACATTAAAAGATGCTTTCTTATGAGTTTCACATTCCCGAGTTTGAGTAGAAGTATAAGTGCGCTTAAGGATATTAAGCAAGACACTACTAAGAGTGTCAAAGCCGTATGATGCCCATTTCAAAATGGATTTATCTAAGCTTTCTTATGATATTCATGCAAGCCAACATCCAAAATGATTCGTTGAGGTTTGATTACACCTTTTAAAAGGGATTTGTCACATAATACATACATTGATCCATGTGAATCACTTGGAAGAAGATTTACATACCGAGGAAGTCAAAGGATAAACACCGGGTCAATCCATTTTTCAAGCAATACAAATTGTAATATGGAAAAATAGTTTGAGAAACTATCGGAAAACTCAAAGACATGAGATGCGAACGAGGATTTGGTGTATAGATTGTGAAGTGGAAGGTAACACCAGTGATAGTTTTCCTAGTAGATTACTATGTTCATTATTTCTAGAGTGTGAGATATGCCATTTGAAACATGATCGCAACATGCAATAAGGAAGAATGTATCCTACTATTGTAAGATTTTTCAATACACAAATAATGATATAGAGGACTCAGAGATTAATTGGTAAGATCCATGATGTTATAGATATTGGTGCAATAGAAAGGAGTCTTAGATAACTCTAAAGGTAAGAATGAGCATCAGATCTGGGATCATAATCAAGTGCACTATGATTGGAATGAAGGGCATTTCAAGGAGGTCATGGCAGAGAGGTCAAGGATACGTGGTGGATTCGGAGGTGGAGGCCGTGGTGGTGGATGAGGAGAGTTTCCTACATGTAACATGTTATACATGTGGATCTCTTGACCACTACAGAATGAATGTCCTCAAAATATTACTTGTTCCTTATGTGGAAAGAATCATAGCTATGAGGAATGCCCGACTTATATGAGCATCTTAGTAAGAAAGATTAAAAAATTAAAAATGCACAGGATCGTTAGGATATAGGAGTTGTGGAAAATTAGTGGATGCCCAAGTTGGAACCATAATCCGAGGCATTTCTGTAGAGATCACTACTCGTGGTCAAGGCGGCACACCAAAGAAGCATTACAACAAACCTCATCGTCACTCAAGGAGGAGGTTCTACATGAACGTTACCTATATTTTGTCCATCGGAAGGTGGTTTATCGGGAAACCATGGAGGTACTCAAATCTTCGGTGGTGAAACATATTTTTAAAGGAGAAATCATGGAAGATGGAGCAAAAGAAAGCAACAGAGAAGGTCCAAACTGATATTGATGGCTTCAAGGAGGTATGTAAAATGCCGCACTGGGGAGAATATCATTCCATTATTAGGGAATTGGATAAAGGGAAACACTCACGCATAAGTATTAAGACTAGATGACAAATCTATCATGTAAACCTTCCCTCGTAGCTTAGACTATGACAAGGAAATCACTTTGAATGTTGTTGTGGATGGATGGATTTTGAGTAATATATTGATTGATACATGTGCGGAAGTCAATGTTATTACTTTAGATGCATGGGTACAGATGGGGAGACCTCCATTATAGCCATCTTCTAATGTGTTTTTTATGGATAATCAAACTAAGGCCACTCCCATTAGAGTTTTAAAAGATGCATTCATTACCATACAGGAGCCAAGTTCACTGGGATTTTCAAGTTTTAGCACTTGGCAGAGGCAGATAGCTTCCCATATCTACTTGGTCATCCTTGGTTCTATGCAAATAATGTTGATCTTTAGTTAAACAAGGGTTATATTAGTTTTGAAAACAAGGAGGAAAGAGTTATTATCCCTTTAACAAATGAAAAATCTATATGCTATGTTGATCCTTTGAGTGAGGAAGATCTGAATAGGATTTATGTACGCATCATCCGTGACCCCAAAGTGCTCGAGCCATCTAAAGAAGGAATCCTTCAGGTGGGAACATGCACATTCTATTAGTGATACTTCAAGTGTTGCTTGTGATAATTGGGCTCATAGTACTTATGAGTTATTAGGGTGCAAAGTAAGAAGCACATTTGCGTGGAACAATAGACCTCTATCAGTATTAGGAGAATAAGTAATAACTCGGGTACCTCGATACACTGAGAAGGAGATCCTACAATATTTTTGTGTGCCATGGAGGAACAAAGGATAAACCAAACTGGAGAGATGGAATATGATAGTATATACCCCTACGTGGGACAAAAGTAGTGCGTTAGTGGGTGGTTCACAAGGATAATATTTTAGGATGGAATGAAATCGTGATTGCTTCTTTCTACTCGCTTCAGAGCATAATACAACTACTCAAATCTACACTTATCATGGTAATCAACCCATTCAACACCATGTTCAAGAAGTAGGTGAGAGACTCTGGATAGAGGATCTAGAAAACTTTACCACCTTCACTCAAGGTGCACAAATTTTATTCCACTTACAAGGTCATGCACATGCTTGGTATGTATATGCGAACTCTATGAGACCTGGAAATTGGTAGGATTTGATTACATAACTAATCTAGACTTTTGACTACTTCTCTACTAAACCTCCAATAGAAGAGGCATTAGGGTTCTAAAGCGGTTAACTATGGGAGATAAAGGCAAAGGTGAAGAACTCATTCGGGAGTTATTTGATGGAAACAACTCAAGAGTACATTTTTCTAAAGAAAATGAGACAAATTCCACACTTATTAAGTGTGATTTCTTTGAGAAAGAAAAAGGAAAGATGGTCTACTATTTGATGATGAAGAAGTAAAAATATGAATGTAGACCATTCAATGTAGGTGTGAGGTTTTGGATAGTGCAGATAAGACCAAACACAACTATCATGAACCTATGATAACAAAGAAAGTGAATATTAGATCATATGTTGAGCCTAAGGAGGCCATAACTGGGGACTATTGGTTTGACTCAAGTGGAAAAAATCATTGAGTTACTATGAGATTATCGTGACTTATTTATGAGGGGATACCATGAACTAAAAAGGCATGCATGAATCATTAGGAGACATGAAGATAAAGCTTAAGGAAGGTGTGTGTGCTTGGTCAAAGAAGAGACCCTACAGATGAACCCAACTTGTATGAAAAGGTCAAGCAAGAAATCGACAAAATGTTGAAGTCTTGAATCATCAAGCCCTCCGAATGAGTCGAATGGGTTATCCCAATGGTGATCAATATAAAGAAAGATGGCTCTGATTAGGATCTGTGTGTACTACAGGTGAGATGAATGCTGCATGTGTGACTCCGATCCCTTCCTTTTCCATTCATCGAGGAAATATTAGAAGGCATTATAGGGCGTAAGGTCTATTCATTTATAGATGGATTTTCTAGGTATCATCAAGTTAGGATTTCATGACAGGAGGATCAAGAAAAGACTACTTTTACTACCGAATTCGGGGAAGTTTTTCCTATACTTATGATGCCTTTTGATCTTAAAATGCGCTGTCAGATATTTTCGCATATACAGTTGTCCAAGCATTATAGGATTTTATTCACAACTTATTACAAGTTTATTTAGATGAATAGATATTGGCGATGGACTTCATAAGTGATCATTGTGAAAATTTACACCTAATGTTTGAAATATATCAACAAGCTAAACATCTTTGAACATCAAGAAATACATCTTCGCTACACCATTTAAAGACATCGTTAGTGGCACATCATCCGCAAGGAAGGTTTTTTAAGCTGATCCAACTAAGGTGTAGTCATTATCGGCCCGGAAGATCCTACCATTCAGAGTGAGGTGTATGGATTCTTAGGTCGACTGGTATTATAGAAAATTTATTAAAGGGTATGCTAAGGTTTCGCACACATCCTCGAGGAGTTCCTAAAAGGAAAAGGGACATTCTACTTAGGGGAACGATAACAACATGTATTCAAGACATCAAGGAGAAACTTACTACAAAGGCCTATTATGTGCTTTCCTCGTGGGACCAATCATTTCATGTAAATGTGGATACCTCCTCTCGCATGGCCATTGGAAAGCGTTGGTTATCTCGTATCAAGAAGGTATTATAGATCATCCTATCTATTTTTCTAGTATAAAGTTTACTTTACGTAATAGAATTATAAAACTACGTAGCACCTAAGCTTTAATGATCTACGCGCTACATAAATTAAGACAAGACGTTTAACAATACCATTTCAGATTCTATACCCACCATATGGCATTGAAGTATTTGGTAAACAATCCCATTTCATAGTGGGCACATACGCCAATCAAGGGTTCTCTTATTCAAAAGAATTCCGATTTAACGCCGCTGTAATAAAACTAGGGAAAAGTAATTCTAGGTCGATCATCTATCCGTAACACAAAACGTGAGAAGCAAGATAGTAATCAAGATACCATGGCCCATGTAAATTTATACAGCTTTACAACGCGTACATCGAATTAGAGGAAACTTTGTCTTTCTAAGTGAGGGTGTATGACGCTCAAAGGGACGCAATTATTAGAGAAGAAACAACTTGCCATTCACGTAACAATCGCTTTTATGTTGATTAGAATGGTGACTACATGTTGAAGCCAAGATGAAGTATCAGACCGATGTGTATTGGAACATGAGCATAAAAATATAATGGAGGAGGCTCATGGTGGTATTATAGCCTGTGGGCACTATGAGCCGATCGCCACCGCGAAAGATTCTACCATCGGATTATGGACTCGAGACAATGTATAAAGATTATAAGGCATATGCAAGGCTTCACGGATCATTATCAATGTCTCTGGAAAACCAAGACAAAGAGATGAAATTCCTTTAAGACCTATTCCTAAGAGATGTAACCATTTGAGGAATGGGCTATAGATTTTGTGGTTCCTATTTCACCACTACATGTAGACTCGGATCACGCTATATCATCACTGCATAGATTATGTGACAAGGTGGGAAGAAGAAACACCTATAAAGGATCAGATAAAGCAGCTACAACAGCCATGTTTTAATGGGAAAATAATATTACAAGGTATGGATTCTTTGAGTTTGACTCAGTGATATATGGGCACACATTTTCCTGAATGAGACAATCAAAATTTATCGATTTATATCATGATTGCACACCATAAGAATACACCATATCATCCTCAAGTAAATCGGGACTACTAAGGCTTTCAACAAGATTTCGAGCTATACATTGACAAAAATTTGTGATGTTGGAAGAAAATATTGGATGATAAAGTTTTCGTGATTTGGGCATATATGTAACAAACATACAAGTAGTGAAAAAGGCCATACCCTTTCAATTGGTGTTCGCATGTGAATAGTTCTTTCTATGGAATTCATGTTAACTTTTTGAGTATTTTGTGGCACTAGAGGTATAGCTGATGAGAAAGAATTAGAATAATGAATTGAACACTTGAATAAGTTGTAATGAGCAACAAGAAATATCACGATGGAGTCAAGAAAGAAAAATCTAGTTAGAAAGCATGGCAGGCATTGCAGTACATCAAGGAAAAAAATATCGAGATAGGACAAATGGTGCTTCTTATGATTATAAGTTTTTGCACATCATCCAGAAAAAACTGCAAAGTACTTTTGGTTAGAATTTGGACCATATATTATCACTTACATACTTGAAACATGAGCTGCCGCTTAGAAATGCTTGATGAATACTTGCCATCTTCAGAATTTCAATGGGAGTAGGCTGAAGTCCTACTATAAATAAGCCTTCGTGTTCAAGTAATAAGGAAATGTCACTATTTAGGTTATGTTTTCAATTATGTATTACCTCAATGTATTTCTTCTTCATCGTTATGCCATTAATTTAGTTGGTATTTTGTGAAATAAGCGCATTTCGGAGATCCAAGGAGCTAATTACAATTTGTAGTATTTTTGGCGCACAGAGGGACACACATACCATTTTTTGTGGGGTGATTATTGGGAAAATGGGTACACATAAAGCAACAAACTACTACATGTGCTATTCAAGTTTTGAGAGTCAGTTGACAGTGGAAAAAGATTACTTCCAAATAAGAACCATAAATGGAGATAAATGAAGGAATAATATAATACAAGGTAAACAACGGCCGTGGGAGACTACCAAGAGAAGGTGTAGAAGCGAGGTACTTAGCGCATGGAAGTGCATCAAGAGAAGTATATATCCATAAGGTAGAAGGCAAAGTTAAAAGGTTATAACGATGCGTGAAGATCTACCACATAGAAATCAGAAAATGATTAATTAATGACAGATTTTTCAGTATTGGAAGGAGTAATAAATGCACCAAATTTTTGAAAATCTATATAAGGATGGGATGCAAGTTCATTTTTACCATTGTAATCACAAAAATTTAATGATCTAAGTGTAAAATGAGTTGAGTAAAATCGTATTGAGGTGGAGAGGTGGAAACCGTGACGCTGGAGAGCATATTTATGTGTGTGGAGAAGCTTACGCTCCTACTTCAGGAAGGGTTTGAGAGAAGAAGAGCATCGCAAAAGAGCTTAGGCACATGATTTCAACTAGGGCACATGATTCAAGATAGAGTTTGGAATTTCTCATCACAAAAGATAAAGAAAGCATTTGGCACACTATGCAGGACAAAAAGTTGCGATTACGATGGCACCAAAGAAAGCACCCGCTATAGGAGCCAAGGGAAAGAAAAAGTCAAAGCAGTAGGTTAAAATTGCTCCCGAGAGCAACTCTCTAAGATGCAATACATATGAAGGTGTGGTGAAAAAGGACAAGAATGGGACTTCACATCCGTAATTACAAGATAAGTGATTATAACCACCACACATCGGATAATAAAAAGGAATCGATGCATTGCATTGAAAGTACAAAGACAAACAAGCACACAATTGGAGGACATTCCAAAGGTATGATGACACTAGAGAGAAGTTGTTAAAGAAGATTCGAGTCTACCTATCAGCTATTTAGCTCCCATATTTTGGAAAGTATGTAACCTTTATACTAAGCCATGGTTGATGAGCATGGGCAGTACATGAAGAATTTTTCTATTTCGCTAGATGTAAAGGGTAAGGATTACAAGTTCCCATTAATTTCAACAATAACATAATTAAAGGGCACATGAGTGGATCTAGATAGTGACTTGATAGATAAAGTAGTAATTCTGAGACGTGGAAGGAGTTAGGTATGCCAAGGATCTACATGATAGAATGGATATCAACAAATTCAAAAAGTACCTAGCTGGTATAGGTAAAATGCACATCTAGTGACCAAATTAAATGAGCAGAGAGATGGTCATACGTGAATACAATGTGGCTACACATTGCAAGGAGAATGTCACTATAGTCATTTTTACACCCACCAAAGAATAAGTGGAACCCCTATGTGCATCGGCCTTATCACCAAAAAGGCGTTGGACACTCACCCAAGGCACATGCAAAGGCACCGAGTCTCTTTATGTGAGTCAATGGGGAAACATCATCTATGATCCAAAATTTAAAGAAAGTGAGTGGGAATGAGACATGAAAACATCATAGAGACTCATAATGGATCTAGACTATCATCAATAGCACATTACATACAAAGATACTTTAATGACTTAAAGAACTGAATCAAAATAGAAAGGAAAATGCATAGGGATTCATATTCATCTTATAAACATACATGAAATAGAACTATGAAGATATAAGGATGGACCAATCATTAATGATCATATTCAAATAAGTTGGTAACCTCATTACATCCATTAGATTCATTACAGAACATCGTAGTATGGTAGACCGAAGTCATACATCATAGCTGGATCTACATTCCTTAGCTCCCAAGAAGAATTTTTATAACCCCAAGCCCCTGATACATCCATCTCCTATAGTTTATCTACCCAACCCAATGAATCTGCAGATTCCATTTTTTTAGAGCTTTGGCTCTCTTTTAATCTATATTCTTAACCAACTCTATCAACACCCACAGCGCTAACTCATCCTCTCCGCGCTCCCGATCAAACGCCGCGTCCGAATGTGGTCCTCCACGGGCGAAGATCCTCCGCATGATCTCTCCACTTTTCCTCTAAGATGAATTTCTGTGTTTCCATTTAGCCATTCCCTTCCTAGGCCAGCCTACCACCGTGATGACACCTGACCACCCGGCACACATTCAAATATGTTCTTCCCGAAATGCCAACAGGATAAAGTCCCGAGATGCTTATAATGGTAACAGCAAATTCTTCTAAAACCCTTAACCCTTCCTCAGGGCTTCTCCGCGTGCTCACTCTTCACCTTAGGCCTCACAGACCATACAACTTCTTGTGTACTTATTCAGTACACGTAACTGAAACGTGAAGCACAC
>CM031238.1:588547222-588554722 GCA_018340775.1 Taxus wallichiana var. yunnanensis | reverse complement strand
CATGTAATTTCCATGGTTTCTGACCTCTAGCATAAATAAAAGATATATAATATGAATGTAAATGTAATAAATATTCTTTTTTTTTTCTCAAATTTGGATAGCCTTCCCCACACCATTAGACCTCATATCCTTAAACGACACTTATGGGAAAGGACCCCATAACCGCGCACTGTAACTTCGAGGGTCTCTAGAGTCATGTAGGATTCTGATTTAGCCTCTAAAATACCATAAACAGATAGATATCGAATTTCTAAACATAAATATGTGCATTTTATAACTTATTGACATCTAATATAATGTGTGGAAAATGTAATTTACAAATTGTAAAAAATGTGACATTTTTAACTGCTGACCTATTATTGTTAATTTTTAAAGGCACTTATTATTAATTTTATACTTATTAAATGTTTATTTGGTTTGTAAGTTGTGCACATTATGTTTTGCAGGGTGTGATTAATAGCATGTATAACCGGTCACTTGAGAAGTTAATACTCCAACAATTTGTGTCGTGAAGTGTGACAGTGGTAGTTGTTAGTGATATGGATTGCATTGATTTTTCCGTCCGCACTATGCATTGAACAACCAACTATGAAATAATCTCACGATTACCTATGCTGAATCGCCTCGAATTCACTGCCGTAGGTAAGAAACCCGATTTGGTAAGACAAGCTCGAGAGTCGAAACTACCTCCCGGCCTCGGTTTGGCGAAGAAGTATGGAGACGTTTTCATGAACTGCGAGAGATTGGGTTCTCAGAGCTTTTTATTCTAGGTGGTGGCGTGTCCATGTTCTCTTTGTCATGCCTCCATTAATATCGAACCAAGAAATGCCGATTATTTCACCATTCTAAATGTTGTTCTTTTGCATTTTTGGGAGTCAAGGGTTTTAATCTTACCATTAGCAGAAGATATGAGCATGGCCATACACTCCAAGCAATCTTCAATGCGTTGATAATTGTTTTTCTCTACCTAATAATGAATGCATTCGACAAAATTTGACTAGAATTAGGGTTACAGAGGAATCGGGGTGGTGACAAAGACCAACAAACCTTCTCTTTCACGCAAATTTTACTCCTTTTGTTATCGCATTAGACAAAATCTTTTAACAAAGTTAAATGAGTTTCGTATGCTCCGGGCATTAGTCAATGGTTCAACATCACTTCCCAGAGAAGGCATGGCCATTCTCGGTGATAATGAGTGAAATATCTCGTGCGTATGGCCCTTTTTTCTTCCACACTAAATAAGAGAATCCACCATTGCATCTAAAGAGACAGAGGAATCGGGATAGAGGCTCCCACTCAACCTTCGGGGGTGTATTGGCTCTAAATCAAAGCATAGTGTAGAGAAATTTCATTAGTGTTTCCAATGTTAGCCAATGACTTCGTTTTTTGTTTTTAGGTTAGCATAAGACTATAGATGTTCTAGATTTCATAGTTGGTAGGTTTAAAGCTTTTCTTATTTTTTCTTAATGAATTTCATTCTATATTTGGCATTGATTTTTCTGATGAGAATATTTGCATTAACCTTGTGGATAACCAGGCATGGATAGAGGAGATGGCTGCACAGATTTCATCACCAATAATCAAATTAGAGACCTTGAGCAATTGGACTTTTTAGACGGTGAAGTGCCAAACAGTTCACTCCTACCCTGATATCTGGTAAGCTTCTTTAGATTCTTTTCCATACTCCAGTTCATTGGTTTTAAAAAAATGGGTGCCATAATTTTTCTTTTGAAAGTCTCGATCTGTGGTCAAGGATTTTCTAAGCAATAAGCATGCCTTCAAAGCTAAGAATAGTCTATTTTTTCTTTCACAGTCTTAGATCTGTGTTCCTTTTTTATATGCACATGTATTAGGACATTCATTTTGTTGTTCATTAAAATTTCTAATTTACTTTCATCAAAGCTGAGATTAATCCTTTACTGTCACAAACTTAGAATCTATATTATGTACCGGATGATGTTTGATCACAGGTTCGAGTCTCACGAGGATCCGCTGTTTGTTCAGGTGACTACTTTTAATGAGGAAAAATACAGCAATGACAGTGACCAGCTCAAAAGGAAGAGTTGTGCAAATTCTTTGAAGAAAACGCAATATGCAAAATTGTGTTTTTTAACACATTTATATTTTGGGAAATTCAATACTTCTTCTTTAAACTGCATTTCTAACAAAAAAATTTAATCTCTTGACATTAATTTGTTTGCAGGAATTTTGTGAGTTGCTGGATTCAAACATATGCAGGTAAGGTTGAGTGTGACCTTACTAAGGCAATGATCTATTTAAAAGAATATAGATTGAATGACATGTTGATATTCTCTACAATTGTTAGAGTGAATGGAATAAATTTGAGTCCCATGACATACCATTACAGTATATTGTTTTCCATTTCAAAATTTTTGATATATTCTTCCAGAAAAATTACAGCAAAGAAAACTTCTTGAAGTTTTACATATATAACATTTATAGATACTGAGTAAAGCCTGCTGCTAAGGCATTCGATCATATTTTTTACAAAAAAATTGTTTAAGGCCTGAGGACTTGGGTATATTATGAATTTTACATATTCCAACTACCATTGGGGAATTTTGTTACAAGTTCGACAAAATTTGCTAATGCTTACTAAAAAGGCAATGTAAAACAAAATTTGTACAACTTTTCACTTAATAGTTTGGCCAAAATCCTGGGAATGGTGGAGGTTGCACTTCCTCTTGACTCTTTGATGTGGTAGCATTCATAGATTGAACTGCAGTAGGTAGCATGGTAGGAGGTGTACCTTGAACATTTGCATTAGCTTCTGAAAGTTGGCCAATCTGATCAAGCAACGCTTGATCTAAAATTCCAGAATTTGTAACATTGCTTGTAGGAGAAGATGGGCAGCTAGATTGGTTATTAAAAATGGAAGAAAAATCAGGCATGAATGTGTTATACATGCTTAACAAAATTTGATGTTGATCAGGTAGGGGATTTGAGGGACTACTCAATCGCCTATTTTTTCGGTTCGACTCCTTTTGTCGTTGTTGCCATTCCTTCATCCTTTTATCATGTTCTTTGGAGAGTTTGGCCTGCTCCTTTTTCAACTCATTCTCCTTTTTTCGTTGTAACTGGGCCTCTTCCTTTTTCTGCCTTTTCAATTCTCTTTCAATTTTAAGTTGCCCCTTCTTTTCTTTTTCTATTAACCTTTGCACTTTCCTTTCATCTGCCTGTTCCCTTTTCTTTGCCTTCAAATCTTCAATTTCTTTTTCTTGTCTCTTGTTCTTGAAGTAAATGCAAGTAGTCATCAGAGGTAAGTATTTGAGATTGCCTTCCAATTCTGATTGCATCATCATTTATCCGTACACGGGTGTGAACCTTCTCAATTGGCAGTTTTAAGAATCTGCTTACTGGTTTATATGCTTGGTTGTTCTCATCTTGGGTGCAGTTCACCTCTTGGTTCTCTTGAGTGGCTAAAAAGTCATCATCTTCAAAATTTTCTTTATCTAAACCATGTGTATCTGAATTCGTGGCATCTATTTGGTTTGCATCATGATCTTCCCACGCCAATGTGTCAGCATAATAGTGCACCACCTCGCTTGGAAGAGATGAGGGAGGAGATGGCATCGAAGCTGAAACTTCCTCATTGTTGAAATCAATTTGCATGCCCAGGTTAGCAGCCCCTTCTTTAATCCATTGAGGTGCACTGAATTGTGTTGGTAAACTCAAACTATCATCAATATCTACAGCTTCCTGTGTTTGGCTCACATGAGTTGTTGAACTAAGGTGACCATCTTCTTCATTAAGTGTTTGGGACTGATGAAAATCTGTAGGCATGCCAAAACACGTAGACTCAACATGTTCTTCCCTTATTTTTTGGTATTCCTCATTACCTACCACATTTTTTGTAAGTTCTTGTAAACAACATTACACATCTGCTTCTTCCACTCCCGCCATCCTCAATATGTTTTCAACAGCTGCCACCTCATCTTCTTCAACATCAAAGGCCTCACTTGGCCTCATATCATTGGAAAGGGCATTCTCATCAAGTGGCCATATACCTGTCCTTCGAAAACCTACCTTGATATTTTCAGGTGTAAGTGCAAGTTGGAAAGCTTGACTACCAAGTTTTGCCAATTCTGTCCTCCTTATTTCAAGACCTGGGTTCCTTGCCATCCATTTAGACCTCACTGTTTTAAAGTAGTTCTTGAATGGAGAGAACACACTAACATCTAATGGCTGAAGCTTATGGCTGGTATGAGTTGGTAGGGTCACAAGGTCAATGCCTAAATTTCTAGCCTCTTGGATTGTGCCTAAAGCTACATGGCTTCCATGACCATCAAATATGAGAAGATGCCTATTTTTTGGTGAAACTCCACCTGGAACTGATCTTGCAAAATGATGTAACCAATTCATAAACAACTCTTTTGTCATCCAAGCATGTGGTTGGGCTGCCATGCATGCTCCAGGTTCACATCCAGCTATGTAGTTCTTCAGTTGTCTCTTTGCTTTGAAAAGATAAAATCCAGGAATGCTTTGTCCTGCTGCATTAATACAACATAAGATGGTAATCCATTCCCTACTTTTTGACATAATGTGTGGAACACTTCGCATCCCAACTTAGCAATGACACGCATGCCACAATTTCTGCCTGCTTGAACACCAGTTTCATCACAGTTCCAAATTTTGTTTGGCCCATATTGATTTGCAGCATACATTTTTTGTAAGTTATCATAAAAAGCAGCAACAATTCTTGGCCTTAACATGACTGCTCTATCTCGGTCAAGGCCTTCTGCAGTTCTTATTGTCAAGTCAGGATGACGTCTTCGAATCCATACCACCATGACTTTCCTGGCAGGCCATCTTTGAATGGATTTGGTCTGCATTGGCACATGTGCGCTACATAGGCCTTTAGGTGAATGACTTCAAGACCATGGCCAAGTTCTGCCATATCTTTGCACCAGGTAACAATTTCTTTCTCTTCCTCATCTCACAAAAACAGAGTTGAGGTCCCTTCTTCTTAGTGGTTCTTTTTCCATACAACCAATCAGTCACATTTGTACAAGGGATTCCCCACTTAGTTGTTGCTTTTCGCGTGGACATTCCATTTTCCTCTACATCCCTTAAGGCATTTTTCATGTCAGCTTCTGTCCATTGCCCTCTTATGTATACTTTCTTTGTTGTAGCAGTACTTCCAATTACTTCCACAGTTTGATTAGTAATGTTGAATTCAGGATCTTGGGCAGCTGTGATATTCTCATCAAAAGAAAATTCCTTACCTCTCGATGGATGCCTCATTTTATTGGAAGATGTTCTTTTCTTACGTATCTTAGCTGCATTAATGAAGGCAAAATTTTGTGCTTTGGCTCTTGACTGATTCTTCCTTTGATTGGCTGTGGTGGATTTTTGAGGTTGTTTCTCAGCAATGTTATCCTCATCAGATGAAATATTTGTAAACTGCACTCCCCTCTGCAAGTTGCTTCTTGTCTTTCTAACTGGTCTTTTGGCAGGCTGTTTTGCACGTGCCATTATGAAATGCAAGAAACTCTGTTTTTTCAATTAAACCTCTGTCAGCATATTTGGTTACATTATTTAAATACATGTATATTTTTAACAAAACTTACAGTAATCTTTTAATAAAACTGCTGTGATTTTTTTCTTTCCAGGAATCTACAGGTTATCATTAAAACCTGAGCTTATGAATAATGATGATAGATGATTAATTGAAAAAACATAGGATTTGTTGTAAATTTACTGAGTTTATCATTAAAATAGTTATGAATAATGATGAACTGCTCATTTGGAGATAGAATATAAACACTTTGGATTTCTAGCAATAAAACAATTTATTGTTGATCATAAATCAAATCCAGTGTTGCTTATAAACTATCTAAATAAGCCATTATTATTCATACCAATTTTAATGGTAAACTTTCTATTTTGAGATACAATTTCTTTTACCAAAAAATATATGAAATAAACTTTTCTATAACATTGAAACAACATGAAAGAGATTTCACCGGCTAGTCAGTCATCAAAAATTTGCCAGACAAAAGAAAATGTAAATATCCAACAGCATTAGTGTTTGCACAACAAGATGTGAATCAATAGCTATATTCAAACTTTTTTTGAATAGGAAAGAAGTATATGACCCAACTCTACTATTTATAGATTTTACTCAAAAAGTTGGATCCATGTTTGATCTGTGTGCTTGATTTCTATTGGCTGAGAGAGTTTGATATGGATTGGTAATTTAAATGAATCAATTTCTTTGTTATATTTGAAACTTTGGTTGATCCGTGCACTCAAATTCTATTGGGGGAGAGAGTTAGGTGGAGATGGAGTGGGAAATACATCAGTTTGATTGTACAATTTTTAATTATATTTTTGAAATCTTGTTCAATCCTTCATTAATTGTGATTTTTTCTTGTAAATAGTGAGTCTTACAACACTTTTCTTGTTTGCAGGTGCTTGCATTTAATGTAGAGGATGACATTGGAGGTTGAGAGATTTTGGATGAATAGAATTTAGATAGGGCAGATGTATGTACATAAAAATATAATATGATGTAAGCAAGTGGATTTAAGATTGAAAGAAAATATATTTATTATTGCACAAATAATTTTTTAACATTGTATATGTTGGAGCCTTAAAAAACTTAAATGGCACCAATAGTTGATGATGAAATAACCTCTTTATATTAACATGTAGTGTATTAACTTACAAATGTGCACTTTATTCAGTGAGAATGACATGTATTTACACTTAAATATTGAAATAATAATAACTAACAAAGTTCACAATAATAAAAACTCTGCTAAAATATGGACATATTTATGTCATTTTTCATTTAATCTTTGAGGAAATAAGTTTCTACCAATAGTTTAAAACTCTGCTAAAATACTCTCAATTATTGGACTAAACTCAAGGCGAAATGCATTGGTACGAAAGAATATGATTAAAATCACAAAAATAATAATTAATTTAACATTAATATTTAACTCTTAAACCAATGACATTTAAATGTTAAATATGCAAGTTGTATGTGATAGTTATTACAAATATTTATAAGTATTTTATGATTAAAATCACAAAAATAATAATTAATTGAACATTAAATTTAACTCTCCCCTAATAATTAGGTAAAGCAAGATAAATATATATTTCCTCGAATTTCATTTTTCCACTAAAATACTTCAATGCTTTCACAAATTTTAAAAGTAATAATAATAATTAATACTAGAAATTTATAAAGATAAATTGAAAATAACCCATTGTGATATTTAGGTTGTAAATGCATTCGGTCTAGATCAATGCAATAATGAGAATCCATGTGTCATGCAATATGACTATATTAAAGTTGAATGCCCATGGTATGTGAGTACTTGGTTTTTTGGATCGAGGGCAAGCCACTCAATGTAAAATTTCAATTGATATTCGTGTAATTGATAAGCTATGATCTAGAGTTAACATTTTCCTATGGAGACAATTAGGCTTACATTTATATAGAATATAACGACTTTTAACAGTAGC